>VYZM01016463.1:11022-43776 GCA_013398915.1 Dromas ardeola | reverse complement strand
AAAAAAAGAAAGATGATTTTGTTTGCTTATCTAGATATTTGAATAGCATTAACCACCCTCATTTTTTGGCAATGGGGATGTTGTCCTGATTTATTCACGTAGACTTCTAATCCATTGGTGAAGTCCTTTGTTTTGGAAAGACTTAGTCTTAAAAAGCAGATTGTGTCAGTAAAAAAAAAATCTTGTATTTTTGTTTCTTCTTTAACCACGAGAGTGTGTCCAATTTAGCACTACAGTACTGATGTGATCTTTTTGAACTTCCCTCTCTCTTAAAAGTCTTTGGCTTTTAAAAAATAATATAAATACATGCTAAGATACTTGCAGCATAAAAGGAGTCAGACCTATGGCAGTACTGTCAGTTGGATGCACCTGAATAAAATCAGCATAAAAGTAGCTAAAGCCAAACAAGACCAACAGCTTCCTTGTTGCTACGGAGAAGTCTTGACAGATGTGACACTGGTAATTTTATTACAGAACCATTTGTTCTCATGGTTGTAGCTGTGACAAAATATCTTCTGGACATCTCTAAAAAGGAGATCTCAAGTCCTTTGTAGGCAAAGATGCCTTTGCAAGGAATCCCTTGGCTTTTTGATCAAACTTTAAATATACTCATCAGTACAGTAATATTTTAGGTTAATTTTTTTGATGACACCTATGTAAACGTAGTTAATCTAAAGAGAACATACAGTGAGTCCCCTACATGTGCCTGTATTTCAGGGTTTCCTGTTTGCTTGGCCAACACGGACTACTATTCTGCAACTTCTCATCTGTACTTGTAGTCCCTTTTCTGGCTTGATTTGGTAACAATATTTTAGAAATGCTGAGATCTTTCCAATGCCTTAATTCCAAAATAAAGGTCATGGGAAAAACTCTTATCCTTGAGTGTAATCACAGCAAAGTGTAAGCCAGGCCAGAGGAAATATCTTTGAATGATAAAAGAAGCAGATTAAACACATGGGACTGTCCAGAGTCATTTACACATATGGCAGGCCATTAATGGGCGATGAATTAATGATATATCTTCAGAAAATGTTTTCTCTGTGCCCAGAACCACTAAAAAGATATGTAAGAGAGACACACTTAGCCACATTTTAGGCACTCAGCTTGGGTGACTAGTGTCCCAAGATACCCAATTTAGTTGATATAGCAGGACAAGCTTCTCCAGACAGCAAGTCAGAGCCAATGCTGCAGAGGTGGCAGTGAGTATTTCTCATTGTGTTAAGGGAGAATTGGATCATAGCAGTTTAATCTCTGTATCTGCTTGGTGCAATCAGGGAGGGAAAGCATATATCTGTGCTATGAGATGCTGAACATATTAAGGCACCCAAGCAGTTACTTCTGGGACTAAACAAAATGATAACACAATAAAAGCAAATGAAAGGAGAAACAGAAACAGTGAGGCAAGAGAAAACAAGCCAGGATGCTACAAATGTAAACACTTCTCAGTCCTTCTGCAATATTCTTCATGTGTATTCTGCACTCATTCAACTGTTCATTAAAACCACCGAAAGTTTACAAAGAGGTTAAACAAGTATAGCAGAAACATCCCATGATTATTCTAAGCTGTGGTACACAGCACATTGCAGAGATGCACAGAAGTTAAGGATGGTTTTTGCAGTGCACGTTAATAGCAATAAAAGCCCATACAATTTACAGCATGGTGTTCTAAATAAGAGAGAATGTTCCAAACGTGGACATTAAAGATCTATGCTTAATCTATCTAATCTATGCCTTCAAGTCACTGCACTTCTGTAAAGGAATCTGCAAGGATATAGTTCTAACTTCTGTATGAATGGTTTTACCTACTGTGCGGTTTCATCCTGATGGAGCTTTCCTCCTCATTTTGTATTCTTGTATTTCTGGGTTTCAGTCAGAATGAGAACCAGAGACACTGCAACTCTGAAGGTATTTCTATCTGGGAACACAGACATGGGAAATCTCATGAGAAAGCATGGTGTGAAACTGCTGGACAGGTTTTGGGAACTTGAAAGATGAGGGTAGCTTGGACAAAGCTTCGCATTGCTGGTTGTGCAAATTGGACATAAACTATTAAATCTTTCTAATCGTTCTGAATAATGCCTATCTCTGTACTAACTCAAGTGGGAATGGATCTGTAGAGCAAAACAACTGGTACTGAGGACCTGACATCTTCACTGAGCTTATTTTGGGGGAGATTTACTTCAGATGGGCTCCCAAACAGTTTGCATTTTCTGAAACTGCTCTGCAATGTGAATTAAAGTATGGCAAGTGGAATTTGCTTCAAAAGCACACCTCTGACCCAAGAAGAGATGGTAATGTACACGTACCTGAAGGCACCTGGCAATGAAATCTCACATCTGAATAATGCTCTATATTTTGAGGTTGTTTTATAGATATTCATTATAGACAATTAGAAAATGGACTTTTATCAGGAAAAAATTAAACTAAGATCTCCTAAATTCTGAAACATTCATCTGAGCTTTCAGTGCAAAAACATCAGTGAAAATTTAAAACACTATTTTTTTCAAGCAGAACGTACCAAGCTATTTTGATTCTACATTTATTGGCTCTCTGCATCATGCTCGGCTGATTCACACAACCAGGTTCCCAAATCTGTGTGCAGACTGTGCTTTGGAAAAACAAGATCCATCTGGTAGATGCAGACACCACCACCACAAAAAGGATTAACTCACATAATATTTTTCTCATTTCATTCCTAATCTTGGGAAGAACCCAGAACATCAGTCATGGTAAGAAAAAAGGTTTCCGTTTTCATGGAATAAGTTAAGTGCCCACTTGACAGGTAGCACTAAGATTCTCCAGAGCTTGTAGCCACTCTTTATAGCCAGCCTAGGGAGGCAGACTCAATCACTAGGTGTTGCACCAGACTCATGACTTCAGCTGATCAGAAGCCAAATAAGGACAAAGCACTGACTATTACACTGTCCAAGAAGTGAGAAAACAACCTGAGGGTTCCCTCACTATTAATTCAAACACAGACTAGGCTTGCTTATGAAAAGTAAGTCAGGCATGTGGATTTGGTAGCTGTGAAACCTCTAAATCCCTGTACGCTGCATGGCCTTTCCATGAACAAAGAATAGCCTGACCAAAAAGTGGTTGTTACCTGCTGATTTGAAGGAGGGTCACCATTACCATCAGAGGTATTGTTAACCTGACAGACATGTAGAAGATGTGCATTTAATACAGTAGAAATAGGAGGACACACACAGCCAGTATAGCAGTATAATACACTGGGTTCAAAATAACTGGCAGCTTCCAGCTGAGCACCCAAAGATCATTCCATCTGAATTCAGTGGTCATTCGTGTCTGCAACATCCCTGGGGCTAGATAGAAGGTTTGATTTCTCTAAGTCTGTATGCCTGTGTGATAAAAACAAGCTGGGAGAGCATTACTTTGCCAAAGAGTTTTCTATTCAAATGTGATGCATGTAATTTAGGCCATTTGCGTCAAACTTCAGCATCCTCAAGACTCAGGTCAGAAACATGTGCATCTGTCACAACCTAACATGTTCTATGAAAGAAGAAATACAGGGTTGAAATCTTTGCACAGTGGCTATTTTTAACTAGAGAATATGTGAAAATACAAAGGAAGGAGACATGAAATGGAAGCATGCAGGGACTGTCAAGACTATGTCAAAGCTGCAATGTCAATGATAAAAAATCAGCACAAAGCTTTTTCATTTCATATCCTTCATCTTAAAGTCTGAACAGCTATAATAATAATTCTTAAATATGTGATTTGTATGTTAGCTAAATATTAATAACCTTTTTTTATAAAAACTCAAGGAAATTTCACTGATAACATCCCATGGATGGCAAGAGTCCCTGGAATAGATTTTTAGTGATGGGAATTATTGGGAAGACTTAACAAATCTAGGCCTGTTGTTATTGGATTTAAATTTCAATGACCAGGTGATGCCCTGTTGCAAATAATCTTTTAGACTCTGCTAGTGTTTTACTAGGCTAGAGATAAAGAGGGCTTTTGGCTAATGGTGTCATATAACTCTGCTGTGTGACCGCTTTGCTCTTAAAATTTCCTTGACTTGAGGGTAATTTTAGTTAAACAGCAGTTACCCAGGCTGTTGAGAAATCCAGATGGCTGCTTTAGAGCTGTTTGAGATGCCATATTGATGCTACGTAAAAATAGCACCAGTAGTTGCAAGAGCAAATTTCCTCTTCTGAAGGTAACATTCTGCTTTATGGTTAGGGAATGTTCCAAACCGCATGCATCCAGCTGAGACTACAAACCCTTTTTGGGGGGTTAAATGTCCAACACCTATTGTAATACAGTGGAGTCAATTATTGCATTAATTTTAATAGAACAAAAAATATGCAGTGGATCAAAAGAGTTGGTTCAAATATCCCTTAAGCAAGGTTGAATACTTTGAGTTGAAACCTTGGGTCATCTTAGTTTCATGGCAAGTGCTTCTTTTAATAGCCTTTTATTTAAAACAATAGAAAAAGCATCCCTGGCAAACTAACAAAACCCCAGACGGATAAAACGTTTAAAACTTAAAGTGGTAAGGAAAGCTTTCATTTTAACACTATCTGTTCTTCCCTTTCTCTTTGGATATAGAGAAATTTTTGTGATGATCCCACTTCTTTGACTGTCTTTTCTGTTGGTAATGAACGTAGAGTTAATTGTCTTCTTTCAGGACAATGTTAACCAAAATGATCCGCTAAAGTTGCTGCTTTTGACCTCTCTTTTGAGTATGAATATGTTTTCTTGGAGACAAAATATGACAAATACCCAGGAAATGAGGAAGAAAGAACAGCAAAGATAAATGTGCTGTTTATGTTTCCGCAGACAATTGCATAAAGTGTCTATGTAAGTGAGAAAGGGGCTCAGTACACATCCTTATGCGCTGCCCAGAACTGGGTAAACATACATCGCTGTCAGGCTATTTAAGACACAGCCGCCTTCCTGGTCACAAGCTGAAAGCAACACAGACAAAGACACGCTCTTTTTACTCAAACTAGATTCTTTTCTTTCGTAAAAGGCAAAGAAGGAAGAGCGGAAACAGACTCAAGAACAGAAAGAGCACACACTCAGAGGTGTGCAGCAGTGGGAAGATAAGTAATCCTCCAGGTAAGAAATATTAAATTTTCTCGTGGCACACTTTGGTCAGGGTTTCTCCGAAGGTCAGGGAAATAAAGGCTGACTGATACTCTGGTGGATTCTGTGGTCTCAAAAGCTTGCAAGGAGGGCAGAAAGGGTGGACAAGGTTATTTATTTCTACCCGTTTGTACTGTTGGTTTCAGCATCAAATTAAAAAAATCTCAGAAGTGGTGTTTTCTCCATCCGCCACTCAGCTCACATTTCTTTCTCATGTTTCTGTTTAGTTCAGGAATTGCCGTTGATTTATCAGCAGGACCTAAATTGAGTGGTAAGATGGTACTAGCAGATTTAATGCTTGATTATATCCATCTTTCCATCTTTAATTTTAAGCAAATTTAATAAATATTTTGCAATTTTACTTTTTTTATCTTGGTCAACATGAAGTTTTGACCAAGATAAAAACAGTGTGCCTGTGCTCCACATCCAACCTTGACAACAGACACACTTCCTTTTGAAACTTTTACAGGAAGCTTTTACTTTTTAATTTTCATTTCTTTCTTTACATTCTCATTATGCTGCAAAATAAAGCCTAAGTGATGCAATGCATTTAATCTGCACAAATAGTTATTGATTTAGCATCCAAAAAGAATTCATCATCAGATTGATATCCTTTCCCCCATTAATTTAACTAGTTTTCCACAACCATAGTCTCTAGAGACAAGCCTACATGAAGAAATATATTCTCTATTAGTTCCGTATAGAAAAATCAATGTAGCGTCCCAGAACTTGGTATTAAAGTTCATCTTACTCAAATTTACACAAAATTCCATTCCTTTATATGCCTTGATAATATTTTATGTTGCACCTCCTGTGACTCGAAGACAACAGAAGCTGAATGGTACCTGAATCAGGCAGAGATTAAATGCTCTCTCAGCATCCACAGTGGTTCTGTTCTTAACGATCCTCTGCCATTCTTTCTGACTTACTGGGAGACATCTGTGGGAGGCTGGTCTACAGATGGATTACCTCATCCCATGCATTGGGAACACTATAGCACAAAGTTCAGAAATGCACATTTCATCCAGGCTAATTTATGGAAACCATGTTTTAGAATAATGCAACTGAAGGATTTTTTAGTAGTGCTGATGCTACTTTAGGTATAAAGGACACTGCACGGACTTATTCCAAACTCTAACCAAGGAAAATAATTTTCATTTATTTCAATTAAACAACCAGTTCTCTACAATCATATTTCAGACATCTGGGCTGTCCAGAGATTTTCCATTTCTCATGTCAGCTTTCTGAAGTAGTAAGGCGGGCTTCCCTGCAGCCTGACACTCAGATTTTGCTGCCATGACTTCCAGTAGGTTCAAAAGTGTGAACAGGGTAGGATTGTAGCTACCCACACTTAGATTAGCTTAAAGCCATCACAAAACCGCAGCCTGAGGAGTCTAGTGGTGACACTACTAGAGTACTTTGCTAAGTATTTGGTATCATTAGACTTGTTTTCTTCAGGCCTATCTCTCTTCCTGCCCTTTCTGCTTCTTTCCCAGAAGCCCTTAAGTAGGATGTCAAAACAAACAGCACTCAAGTGGGAGACAAACCTTTGATTGTGTGACGTTAAAGTGAGTTTCAGATGAGGCTAAACTATCCCACAATGCCCCAGAATGCATCTCAGTTCATCTAGGGAAAAATCTTACTTGAAAATGAAATAGTAACCTAAATCTACAGGGAGCTGCTAAATCACTTCGATATTGCAGCTGATGTCACTGTCTTTAGAAAAGATCCACAAAGGCCTTCAGACAAGTAAGAGGAAAGTAAGCTGAGACATAAACATTAGGTTATTTGTGCAGAAGGCCAAGGTCATGCTAAAGTGTTTTTCTATTTTTCTGTTTTTCATGTTCTGTGAAAAATCAATATTCCTCTCAGACATGTTATATTGTACATTGAGTTGCATAGCAGTAGCTTTGTACTGCATGTCCCTGACACTCTTTGAAGCTGCTGGAGGCTTGGACAGAATTCAAAATAATGATAGATTCTGCTAAAGAGACTGAATTAGAAACTTCAAACCAGATCTACTTTCTTCAGTTGAAAGCAATGGACTTATTCCCTTTTTTTTTTTTCAGGGCTAGGGTCTGCCCCTTAGGAGGACAACAAATTGGATCAATTGAGGCATCACGTTCTGAACAGGCAACAGCAAGTGAGCTGATTGCTGCAGTGGAGTTGGAGAACATTTAAGATATCGGGCTGACCTTGTGAAGACCGACTGACTCACACCATTGGAAAAGTGAGTGGTTCACACCAAGACCAAGAGTATTCTTGCCGTGTGCATGAGAGCAAACCAACAAGACAGAAAAGAAAATAATCATTTGCACATGCAAATTGCCAGCAGTCTGTACTGCCCTTGAACATACAGAATCTGTGACCAAGCTAACATTCCTATATTGTGCGTTTAATAGCTGCAATATAATCACCAAGTCCAAATGAAACCAAGAGAAAAGGGATGTAGTTTTCACATTATATGTCTAAACAGTATGGAGAATGTTATCTTTCCTTCCTGATCACTTATTCTATCTCCCTTCCTCGCCATGCAGTACATGACCTGAACAAGGACTTAGAGGGAAAGCATTTTCTTACCCAAAGAAAACATCGGATTTTGAAACTTTTCTTCCTTCCGTATAAGGACACAAAAAAAGACATAAACCATTTTCAGAAAACTGAAAATCCCCCCAAAACTAGATCAAATTTAGCCTAATTTCATACTTTGTTGTGCCTTTTACCACAAATGAAGCTATTTTTGCAAATGAAAAGAAATTTTAAAACAAAAAGCAAAGCAAAAAGTACTTCCAGAGTGTAAAAAAACCTTTCATTTTTTAGTATGCCAAAATCAAGCTTTGGATCATTTCCACATCTGCTTACTGAAAGAACTGGCATGTGAAATTGAAAGCAAGGTGCCTTAAGATTGGCTGTAATTGTCATAAAATGGGACTTTTCACCTGAAAGCCACTATGAAGTGAATATATCTTGACAGACAGGTCAATCAGAGAATGACTATGAGTCCTGATGTGATGCCACTGTCAGAAAGGCTGATGCAAACCTACCAGACTGTTTTGCAGCCTGACACATGTGATGATGTGCAGAGATGCTCTCTTGTCTCCTGCATACCAGGGATCTACCAACTGTTTGCCTGTGCTGGAAAAGGACTCAGTGACGTAAGTAGATCCAATTCCAGAGTTACATAGCAGAATTTATCAAGTTAATTTTCAAATGGAATATGTGTTGACCTCGGCTCTTTCCTACAGCAGGTTAAATTTCAACAAAATCAGTATTTTCTGATACACAAATATTCTCAAAGCCCTGCTCAACTCTCACATAAACCTCTTAGATACTACTGTCCTTTGAAGCTACATTCATTTGCTTTAGCTAGGCATTGTGCCATGTCTTCATCAACTCAGTCTCAGTTGATTCATCTTTCTTATTACATGGGAAAGCAAGCCTGAGGAACAAGAAAGAGATCTAAAAGTGGATAGTACCTTATTAATTAAAAAGGGACATCAACAGATCAGAAGGCAAAAGAATTTTATTGCAGTTCCTGGCAGCAGTGAAATATAAAGGACTAAAGTATGTGTTACCATGAAATTTTAGATCTGATTTTCTGTTCTAGCAACCAACGTAGGATTTAACCTCCTAGTCAGAGCTCTTGGTAGTTTGCGTACTACCCTGACTTGTGTAACACCCTGACTGAGGACATGGAAGGTAAGTGTCCTCTAATGGCTTGGTACACAATTACACCTACTGCAAGCACAGCTGACAGCACTGAGGCTGAATTTGCTGTGGAAACCCATTCCCCATTATCAATTATTCAGAATTTTGGCCACCACTCGGAGATGAAGTTTTCTACCTAATGTCTTTCTGCCTGGCCATCCAGGATTGACAGACTGTGGGTAATTTCAACAAAAACGATTCTTCTGTCATTGCTAAAGTCATGGTGAAGGAAAAATACATTACAGTAGTTGGATTGTGAAGAATCATGGTCTTCATTTCTCTGAACACTGACTTTTCCCCCACCTTCTGCAGAAGCCATTTACGTTTGGGAACAGAATAAACGCTTGTCAATGTCTTTTGCCATTTGTTCAAAAAAACTGTCCAAATTTGATCAAGCTATAAGACTCGGGGGGGGGGGAAATGCAATTTACACATGACACGTTCTCTAGAAACTCCATATTCCGCTACTCTAACCTCCAAAGATTTCATCCAGAGCATAATGCTCTGGTCCAGTCTCAGAGCTCTGCTCGCCACATTGCCGCAAATCTAATGTACCAACAGTTCTGTGGAGTCTGCTTTTAAAAACAAATTATGAAGCAAAATGCACATTTATTTCAATAACACAAGTTTTTTTATGAACTACAAATAGGCAGGAATTAATTTACCAAGGGAAGTTTTCTATAAAATGAACGTATTCCTGATAAAACTGTGTTTTTTTGCAGTTTTGGAAATTAACAAAAAAAAAGACTGTCAAGAAAAAAAAAAGATAAGTGCGGGCTGAAACAATCCATTGCAATAACAAATTAAACTGGAGATGTATTACAGAAGGAGTTAATGAGGAATGGTGACAGGTCCTGTGACCCATAGTCATTGGACTGGTACATCTACGTAGCAAAATTAAGGCACTTTATTGGGAAATGTTAAGACAAACACTAAAAAATAGGGAACCAACAGTGTTAACAGACTGGAACAGAGACATTAAAGATTGCACCTTCAATTGTCCTCTCCTTTGGGACTGGTAAAATGACATTGCAGTTTCTGCATACATCTGTTCGCTTGGCTTATCTGGTAAGTGTGTTCAAGCTAGGCTATGAAACTTGCAGACATAACACTTGTACAGTATCTTTGCTTTGGAAACAGATCTTAAATAAATCAACCTCACCAAATTCAACTCAAGTGATTTCCTTCAACAGCTATGAGTACTAACCAGATGTGTTCACACACTGTTTTACGCAAACAGCAAAGACACGTGGAGAATAAAAAAGATCAGGAGCCAATTTGAAGGGAACAAAATGAAGAGCATGCATGCAATAGAGAAGATATCTCCCCTAAACCCTGAAAGGCACCCAAGATTTCCACATCACTGTTCATTGAAAGAAATCATCTGTGAAACACCCATGGGAGACAAAGATTTGCTTGCCGACTTCTATGGAAAACTTACTGAGATCTCAAGAACAAATCAGTTCATTCCATAGGAAGACTGGGAATTCCTGCAGAAGGCCTACTTGCCCAAGTAAGGGGCTTCTTAACAAACAACTGAAAGAGAAAGAGCTCAAGAAGTGTGGAAAAAGAGACAGGCAACAGAAATATGAAAGCATTGCTCTGTCGGGGCTGAAAAGAAGTCCAAAGCCCAGCTGGAGGAAAAACTAGTAAAGGACTTCCAAAGCAATAAGGGATTCAACAGATACAATAGTTTCAAAAGAATTTCTGGGAAAAGTTGTTCAATTCTTACTCCTGTATGTGGCATTCTCAGTGAGGATAGTGCGTTTGTGTGCCAGCCTGAGAGGCTGGGATAGCACAGCTGCAGTGCTGTGTGCATGAAGAAATGCTTGTCTCTTCCTTTCTCCCTTGTCCCTACTGCTCACAACTCCTTCCTTCCCAAAATTAACATTTGAATTGAAAGTTCAAAAGGTGTTCGGGCTAACAGGGGTTACTCATGCAAATCAAAGGCCAAAGAAACACCTAGCAATCTGCCCAGAGTCATAATGTCTGCATTAATAAAAAAGCCAGTCAAAACCCAATGATTAAATCATTAGTTATGAAAGCTCTTCACGTTCTGTCGACTTCTTTTCTGTGCTTGGAGAGCAACGTACTACTCTGAATCATAATGTAAAAAAATCTGAAATCCAGTTTTGTTTTAATTTGGCATCTGCAATGACTAAGCTAGCAGTATATTTCCTAAAGATACAACACAGCAGTTCTGCTCTTTCACCTTAAAAAGCTCACTACTGAAACATCCTGTGTACCCATTCAAACTCCAGATGTTAATGGACCATAGAATTATTTTGGAGGAAGCTGGTAAGAAAAGTGTATCAGAGATGCTTTCACTAGAGGGGAGAGAGAGGGAAAGCTGCTTTCCTCAGGAGTGAAATCTCGGGGCAAGAGGATGGGAATAGTGATTTGCTGTTTGGCAGCTGATCATAAGAAAAGTTTTAGATAGAAGCAAGACGACACCCTGATCTACAATTTTCTCCTTTCACAAGAACACTTTCACTACAAGAGGAGAAAATGTTTAAGTCACATCCTACATTACTGCAAGCTTAATTGTAAAGACATTTTTCTCACGGGACTTCCCTGCACCAGAAATGTGCCCAGTTTTCCTGTGCTGTTGGCTTTATGTCCTTCCTGCTGTTCCATTCAAAAATTGTCACCTTTACATAGCCAGTTTTACCACAGCCATCACTGCAGCCTGGATGCTCAGCTGCTGTGACTGTATAGTTCCAGAGCTGTCAACACAAGTAGATCGATTAGGACTACGTCTATCCCTGGACAACTTCATTCTTTACAATCCAAAAATTCTACCCTTTCTGTACTCAGTGTTTCAGGAGAGCAAGTTTTGTCCTATATAGTTAGCTTGAAGAAATTGGCAGGTTGTTATACGGTTATGCTTCACATTCTTGTTCATTAAAAGTCTAAAGATAACTCTCATAAGATGTAGAGATAAGGGGTTATAAGGCATCGCTTAAAAGATACTTCAGAAAACAAGGCATATGGCAAGTTAACCAAAAGATTATTTTATACCAGGCAGAAGGATCAGTGATTGAGAGAGATAAGAGAACTTTATTCCCACAGTTCACACCAGCTGGCACACAGCTGAGAGGATTCTGCTACTTAACATGATGGACTGCGCATCCCTCAGAATCTTACCCAGGCAGCATCCAGCCCTAAAAGCGATGCACTTCACTGGAGACAGCAGTAGAAAGTAGTATATAGCCAAGTCGTTATTATAACTTGTGTAGCAGAAGCAATCTAACTAGGGTTGCAGAGACATCACCATGAGGTGCTCAGCAGTGTGAATAATGCTGCTTTCCTAACTGAACTTACCACCTGCCCTTGGAAATAGGGCTGTAACCACAGCAAGTGGGAGCGTGGCTCATTTGATAAGTACAAGTGAAATATGCCAGAATCATGGTAAGAAAGCAGAGGACTCAAAGATGTTTAAGCAGGAGAATTTCCAGCTCTATGTGATCCAGAAGCATACGCAAACTCCTTGCTGATGACTTTCTATCTCACATCCCATCATCCAGGGGCAAGCGCATTACCTTCAAGATCATGGGAATTTTACCAATGATGTGCCTGCAGCAATTTTTCAGCCACTGTCATTTATACCAGATGATTACTTTGTTAAAAGATGTTATTTCCAAACCTAACTAGTCCATTTAAAATTAACAAAGATATGAACAATAGAGAAAATATTCCGAAAGAGATCTGTTTTCAAGAAAAGCATTTCACAGTCTGCCATGAAGACCTAAGATGATCTTTAAATAATGAGCCAATAACAATACAAATTGGTATTTGTGTTATGCCCAAGGGTACAGAAATTACATTGGTGCCAAGAATGTGCTATTGTTGTAATTTTTTTTATAAATTGGAAGGTGTCTGTATATCTGCACTGTAAGCAAAGACAAGTATATGAACAGTTAGGTGCCAGGGGAGCCTCAGGAACACTTGTTGCTAACAAGTTGTATTTGCAGTAATAGAAACTACTTGCATTGAATCCTTTTCCCTGCTATCCAGCTTCCTGCTTTCTAACATACAAAGAGAGCTATGGCAAAAGAATTATATTCTAATTATCTTGGCCAGGTGTGCTCACATACTCAAGTGAAATTCTTGCGTGAATTTAGTCTTCACAGCAAAGGAAGACTCATTGAAATGGATTTTGGACAGCACCTCGGTAAGGCTCATTATTTCCTCTCCTCAGCAGCAACCTCATCTTGCTGGAGGGCAGCAAAAGTAACAGACTTTAAAATGATGGTGAGAGGTGTGTAGTTGGGTCTGTGGTGGGGAAAGATGCCCCCAATTTTGGCTGAGCACACAGTAATAACCCCATCCAGACTGCACTCAAAGAGAGAGTTCAGACCATCTAAATTTGGAAAAATCTTTGTCTCTAAGATGGAAAATGACTCCAAATTCCAGTGAAAAAAAGCACCAGAAGCTGAGCCTAGAGGATCATTTCAACTCATGATTATTGAGTACTTATACTAGGTAACACTACTTTTAAAAGTTCATTAATCAATTAAATGAACCAGTCACCCTTTTTATAGCCCTGTTCTGAGGTTGGGTTTTTTTGAAAGCAAAAGAAAAGCTGTGGGTTCAGAGAAAACGCTTGCATGAACCTAAGTGTTGTGCCTTAGTTAAATCTAATAAGAAACAGTCTGCTTTCTCTTTGCGGCAGCTAAAACTTATTGAATTTAACTTTAAAATACTTTGCTTGAGGAAGCATATGCACATATTTTTTTAAACTACTGTTGTTGATAGTTTAATCTATGAATCTAATATTGAACATATTTTAACTTTTCTATCTCAGCTGAAATAGCCAGCTATTTGCATTTAAATGGATTACCAGCATATATTTCTTGTTCTTGTTACTCTATGTGCTTTTCATGCAGCTGTTTGTTATGAACACTTCTACTAATCCAGGAAGGATTTTAGTAATCAGGGCAGGAGACAGGTTAATATACTAAAAATTAGACTTAATGTTGTTCTCATATATATTGTCACACTGATACTAAATCCTTATATGAAGCATCTTTTCCCAACTCATTCATCTCCTATTGCACAGAAAGGAGGTTTAAAGGACAGGCCGATATAGCAGCACAGTATAACAGAGAGATACCTAATAGAGATGGAGACTGGAATATTGTACTCTGCTGCAGTTAACTCTAAGGCAGCAGTACTCCTGCCTTTCAAACTGGACAAATCACCATCTTGTGCCTCTCTGCAGCCAGTGCTGCCAGAACGACATACAACTGCTTGGCAGAGATGCAGTGAATTCCCAGTTGACCATTACATGTCTTCACTGGGTTGTTACAGGAGCTTAATGGCAAAGGTTGAGATGGGCCTTGTGGAAGCCGATTCTGAACTGCCTGATTTTTATCCTGCCTGCTGGAAGCATCACACAGTCCTTGGCACAAATACACACAATAATCTGTCAATCCCATGATTTTAATTCAGCTGCAGAAAGGAGATTTACGTTAGATGTTAGTAGGGAAAAAACCTCCTACCTTGCTTCTATTTATGGATAAGTTCTGTAATTAATCACCCAGAAAGGCTGGTAATCACCCAGAAAGGCTGGGGACTCTCCACAGTTCGATCTCCACAGAAGCCGAGCAGAGAAATGGCTGTCTGAAACAGGGGTGGGTAGTGAGGGAAATTCCCAAGGAGGTTGTGCTGCATAGAATGAACTCAAGCCTAGGGCACTTCTCAGGGGTCTGTCCAGCCTTATTTTCCAATCTTTAATGAAATCTGTTTGAAAATTCACGAATGTTTTTGCCTGTTGCTTGTTGCAAATACACAGGGGTCACTCACATACCTATTTAAATGGGAACATGCACCACTGGAACCACTGGAGGAGAGATTACAACATCTGGAGGAGCTCAGTGAGGCTACAGCCACTTCCTCTCCCTGAGCTACGACCACCACCCTGGCTCCCCAGTTGGGAAAGAGCTGCTCTTTGACTGCCCTTTGCTCTTGCTGGGGCTCATGACAGCAAACAAACAGCCAGCCATTCGGCAAATCCTGCACAGGATCTGACTGTACTTGAGCCGCTGGTACAACCATAGGGAAGAGGAAGGATAGACATATAAACACAACAGCAACAACAAAAAAACCCCAGTGTGTGAGTTATCTCGGAGACATTCACATCTCCAGCTGAGTGAAACTCAGTAGGAAATCTCTTGGCTGACACTCTGCTGTTTCAAAGTAAACTTGCAGATTTCAAAGTTGTCCAAGTCTTTATGCTATCCACATTTTAAAAATCACCACCTGAAGGATTTATGGCAGGGTGCATGGGCAATTACATTGCTCTATTTGTTACTGTGGAAACACATTTCGTGATCGGCGAAAGCTATGAGAAATATATTGAATGAACTTCTGAGAAACAATATTTTAAAATTAAAGCTGAACACTGGATTTAGCCACACCAGGAAGCTTTAGCCTCAAGGCAGTCATGAAACACCAGGGAGTCAGCAGGAAAGTGCCACCAAGTCTTGCTGGGATTGCTTTTGTAGGACTAGCTCTGTGTCATAGAATGGGAAAATAAAACTAGAGTCAACTAATCAAACTAGTGCTCTCGCAGCTGGAGAGCTTTGCCCAGAAATGGGTACAACGGAGAGTCAGAACACAATGGTAATAACTCCTGCTCTCTTTGACTGTGAATATTTTCCAAGCAATCCAGCCCTAAGGCATCATACTGTCAAGACTTTGGTCTTCTAAGTATCTCTTTTAAATCTTAAGCTTTCCTCCGGCCCTTAGTCACACAGAGCTATTTAACTTTCCAGACGTTTACTAGAAGATATAGGGACAGATCTATATATGCAGAATGGGGTCTCCTCGCATAACTAGAACCAAGGAAAAATCCGAAAAAGTTTTCCTACCAGTGCCCCTATTAGCAACTGATATGTGTGACTCCAGGGCACTGTTGTCCTGCAAGTCCCATTTCCACATCACCCTTAGTCCATCTGCCTCTTGAAATCCCACTGGAAATGCTATTCCAGGGAGCAGGCTGAGAGAACCAGGGTGACAACACTGTGGCACATGTCAACAGAGGACAGCTTCCAACCTTCCACAAATAAAATTGAAGGACTGTGAGAAATCTGATTAACGTCTCCCTGAAAAGACAGGGTTTTCTTTATTGTAGGTGGTTTGGAAATAGAAATTCCCCAAATTAGTCAAGAAATCCAAATGCATTAAAATTATGGGAGGTAGCAGATAGACAGGGGAAAAAACCCAACCCTCTGGTACTCAGGAAAATCCATCCTTTATTTCTAGGGTGAGTTAGAGGCAATTAAAAACTTCAAACAAACAAAAAAAGAATTACAAGAAAATTTGTTAAATTAGAAGGGAAGTATCTCTGTGTGGGATTATTCTGGACTCTGAGGTAACACTGATTTCTTTTCCACTGACCAGGCACTGGTCTTTATGAGCTTAGATTATGTAAATAAAAGTATTATTCATTTTGGGCAAATTATCCAGTCCTTTCAAATATTTTATAGTAGTGTATTATGACCCTCAGTAAAGTTATTCTTGATTTACCCTGGTATCTGTGGAAGGAGGATTGGGGCTTGCAGAAAGCCAAGGTACCAGATTCCAGATGTGATCTATGCAAAAGCAGCAGTGAAAAAAACTGAGATGTGTACATAAAAGTGCCAGGTATTGTGAGTTTATTGCTTACCAAATCAGATATTCACTGTCAAAAGTTCAAAAACTGACAATAAACTTAACTGTTGCATCCTTAAACTTATTTATAACTTACAGAGGGAGCCTAGTGTCTTGATTTTGTCTTTCCCATAAAGTTTACAGCCAGCAGGAGATAATAAAATCTAGACTGAGCTCATATTGCCGAGAGAAAAATCAAGACCTGTATGTGTTGGTGCTGTCAGGTGAGATATTTTATACCTCATTAGTGTCGGAGCAGTTATTGCTTTTTCTTCCTTTATGAATAGATCATGTGATAGCATGCCTCTCTCACGTACTTCTAACCAATTTGTCACAGCAAACACGGCTGTAACAGAAATAAGGTATTTCTTTGCATAGCCCTTTTCTTTTTAATACTTGCTTCTGATGAGGCTTGCTATCCAAACAAGCCTATCAAGACAAGATGTCTACCGCTCTGTTTCACACATAGCTTTCTCCCTGGTATCCGGGTATTGGAAACCGCTCTGGTACTCCCTTTCCTTTGGACATCCTCGCTGGTGCAGTGATGTTTCATTCACAGCTGCCCAGGCAGCATCCACAATTGCCCTCCCTTGCCAGCATGGCCTGGGAGGGCTCTAGCTGACCTGTCCTAGCAGCCTCCTGAAGTTCCTGGGAAGCACCACTGCTCTATGTATCATCCCTGGGGAAAGTTCCAGTTCTCAGAGCAAAGCACTGCCGAGCAGTATTTGCACTTCACACATTGAGGATTACTCATGATAGGGGGTCAATGTCTCCCCGGCAGAGAATGCTCTCCTGGTGGAAGATTGGTCGTGCCTGTCCTTCCCTCAGATCTGAGCTGGAATGGTTTTTATTCAAATTTTGGCCAGATGAAAGTTGCATCTTTCATGTGTGCTGAGCCAGTTCACACTATCTCTGATCTACAGGGAAGATGCCTCAGTGTTCTCATATAGTTCAGGAGGGAGATGCAAGGAAAAGTAACGTGGATTAATTTGGCCAACAGACAAAGCAAAATGGAGCCAGATTCTACAGCCCAACAGTTGGAAAGAAATGCACATAGCTACACCTAGCCCCTGTTCCCAGAACTGTTGATATACTTTACAATAAATATTCATTATTTTAAATCCATACTGAGACCTCTTGAGGCAAATAGAGACCACGAGAGTTATTTTTGGGAAATCGACTATTATTTTTGCTCTCTGTTACTACTTGCAGGAAAATCTAATCAGTTAAAGAGCTAGAGCTAAATACTATTTTCCTTTTTTAAAAAGCACACGGTTATTATTACACTGAGTTTTGAGTGGAGGGCATGAAGTTGTGTAAGCTTTAATTAATCCACTGAACCATCAGCTTATTCTCCACTGCAAATACTGCCATCTGTTACCAGTCCATGCACTGATAATTAATGTCTGCTCCAAGTTTGCTTCCCCAACACTATCTGATTATGTAATTAGCCTATGGAACAATACGCGACATAATGCATTATTGTTCTATTAAGTGTGATTGGTTTGAAAGCACTAAAGAATGCACTAATACTGTTTCATTTCCATGACTCATACCTCAACCACCACCCATCCAGAGAATGACAAAACAATTCAGAACAAGAAGGGGCGGGGGGGCTGGTGGGGAAACAACAGCCCCAAATCCACATGAAAATCATGTCCATACACTTAGGCATGAATACTGCTTATTTCAGAATAGCTTGTGAACAAGTATAAATATGAGAAAGAAAATCCACAAAAACTGTTCTCCAGAGAAGGCACGGATCAACATCAGCAATGATCTACGTGTGATAAATGTCCCTTCAGAGAAGTATGCTGAAAAATAGTTTGTCATCAAAACTCAGGGGTTTAATAAATCAATAGAAGGTGGAATCAGGAAGAAGGAGAACAAGGCAGCATGTCATCTTTATTCACTACTGTAAAATGTGGCTGTTTTCAAGATTACGTCTGAATTAAGCTTGGGAGGCAAGCGAGTGATGAAGATGCAGCGGATGGGAACTGAAGTGAAGCCAACATTTCAGCACTGTCAGATCCTCTGGCTATAGTGCAAAGTCTCTCAATATTTGGCTGAGTGAAGTGGTTTTTACTTTCCCCCACTCTTGGTCTCAGGTGATTATAAAAGGCACTCTGATTTTATTTTGCATGAGATTCACAGCACAGTCTGGGGCAGAGGAAAGGTTAGAAATGTCAGCCCTAAGTGCACTGAAACCACAACAAGCATATAAAAAGTCCAAGCTTAGGAGTCTGGAGGCCTCACACATCATCACTGCTATTTCAAAACATCGAGGTCAGGATCCATTTGACCAAATTTACATGCCAACACAGTAAGTATCTATAGTTGAGCTGATTCTCTCCACTCCTTTTATAGTCAAGAGAATCCTGCCCTTCACGTTGGCAACACAAATGTTTTCCACTATGTTTATCTAGAATCATTTGCAAAATCCCTGTCAATTCAACATCACAGACTGAGGACTATGTATCTGCAAGTGCCAGTTCTGGATCAGGCTTTCTTAATTTCAGGTGTTCTTCCCTTCCAACAGGCTCTGTTTCATAGTTACCACTAAAGACAGTTTTAAACCAGAAGCCTGGCTGTTGGTAGGCTCCTCAGTCCACACCGGCCTTCAGGAAGAGCTGAGCACTGAGCACCCTTGGGGACCCCGTGCAGCAGCCCCAGGGAACTGCTCTGACCTCTGTGCCACTGCAGTGCCATGGTGTGTGCTGCTGCCTCCTCACTCTGTGTCAGGCAACACTCTCAGTCTTTGCTGCATGTTGCAAAGGCTTTATCTGACTCTTACCATTGGTGCATTTTGCTGCCTTGTTTACAAAGGGATCCTTCGCTAGGGACCCTGCAGAGGAACTAACTATTAGATGTTTGCAGTTGAAGCCACTGAAGCACAGGGAGGTGAGTGGCCTTACCCAGGGTTGTTCAGCAAGCTGGTGACAGAGCGGGGGATAGGGATGAAAACCTCAAAAGCTCTCCTTCCTGATGAGGAACACTCTACACAGCCTTATACTAGCCCATACAAAAAAAAAAAAAAAAAACCACAAACCAAAAACTAAAACATTTGCTTTCTTTGATAATTCAAGGGAAGAGGCAGGTGAGCTCAGTCTAAATAGCCTTCTCTTTTCACCTGCTAAATATTTGTTCAGCAGTTCTCAGTCCTGTGTATAACTTCCTAAGTGATGCTGCATTTGGTATTTGACAACTTTCCCTTCTATCTGTCTTCAAATCCAAATTCCCCTTAGGTATCACTCTACTTTTATTTGTTCCACTGCAAACAACAGGTGAGTTACTCAACATTTGTCAGGCTTGTTTGTTTATTTCTTTAACCATAGAGACATATAACATTTACCAGTGTCCAGGCGATGTCTCTGGGAGTTAGCAGTAGCTAAAAACACTCTGGTGTTGTCTGAAATAATTGTAACTTCTGTTGTTTTCAATGACTGTGACCTAATAATGAAGTAAAATCTGTAGGGTAACCCATGAAACCAGTGCAAGCACAACTACTCTGTCCTCTTCTCTGACTCATCTTTCACTACCTATGTTCTTGCTCACTTCTCATCCTTTTTCTCACTCTGATAGCAAATCTGGAGCTCACCTACATTTCTTTCTCTTCTTGTAATTGCTGATGATGCATCTCTTTACTCTATTCACAAGTTCTGACCTCTCCAAACAAACACATTCAACATCTTTTTCTGATTGAAAAGCTCTCAGAACTCCTTCGCTGTCTGAATCTCTCTAAAACAAGTCACGATGTGCAAACAATGGAGCACCAAGTTTGTTAGATTGAATTACAACTCTTGACCTGAATTTCCACCCCCCTCTGCATTAAGAGTGTAAGAACAACCCCATAGAATCAGGCCAAACCCCCATGGTCCTAACTTTAAAGCCAGGTAACAGCAAATGCCCATGAAAGCATACACAAATGGGGCAAGTATGAAACTGTACTTCCACTGAACACACTCCCAGCATTTTAACTGCAGGCTTTCCTCCACCAGAGAGATTTCCCAGTATTTATGCCATGTTACGTCTAAAGCTTGGAACCAAAAAAAATACATATTTATTTCTTTTTCCCCCTGTAAACTCACAAGCCCTTGATCCATTCCATCAATCCCAATCAGGATGAAATCCTATAGGATTTCTCCAGAAAGAGGATTCCAGGATGGGCGGGGGAGGGGAACCAGCTTCAGAAAACAGCTATGGGTCTCCCTAAGTCCCACCTCAGAATTTTAGGTTTTCTTTCCAACTTCTGGTTTACTGTGAAGCCTTTTCATTCCTATATTGCTTCTGTTTTTACATTAATAACTGTGTCAGCACAAACACTCTTGCTCATATCGCACAGCAGGACAGCATACATATTGAAACAGTCTACCTTATTTTTACAGGCATTAATGACAGCTGATATCCAATATCATCCACAACATCTTCTAGTAAATGAAGGCATCTTCCCTCGCTGTGACACTTAGATCAAAATGTCTCCTTCATAGTTGAACTCTGGGGGGTACTCACACCATCTCACTTCAGCAATCTAATTAAAGTAAGGATTTGGGATGAAGCCTCCAGATAATCTATGAAGGGCTACACATACACCTCAGATGTTTGAACAACCTCTCTTGCCTCTTTCAAGCAAAGAGTGAGATTTCATACTTGGGGATCTAAGATAGAGGTCCTAAAAGAAAATGTGAATGTCCCAAGTGTCAAGCTCTCACGTTATGAAATACAAGACGCTTGATGCAGGATGGCAGATTTCAGTCATCAGCAACTTTACTTTTTAATTTGAAATAGAAAATAATATTTCACCTACTTTCTACCCCTGCAGTATGATTTCAATAGTAAAATACAGACATTCAACAGCCCCTAATTATTTTTTCAAATTCCAGAAGAGATATTTTCCAAATAAAAAAAGTCATGACAATGTACCTTTTTATTAACACTTCTACCAATAACTAGGAAAAAAATGTGGATTTTTTTGAAACACCTTTGTCCAATGAAAAAGGTTTTTTTTTTTGATAGAAAGTTTTTGCTCTGCTAAATTTAGAGCTCTGATAGACAAGTTATACTCTTTTCTTTCTCTCTTTTTCATTTTTATACTTGAGACAGCACAAAAAAAGTGATGATTTTTAAACAGAAAAACCATTGCTTTTTGCTGATCCCTTGTAGAACTTGTGATTACTCAGAAAATTTGATATTTCTACAAGTATCAAAATTTCTCTAGAGTTGGGGGAATAATCTACCTTTTTGCCCCATGATTATAACTTATCAATTTTTATTTAAACTTTGAATGCTTTTTGTTTGTCTTGCAACAGCAATGATTAAACTGAAAAAGTTACAATTACAATTCCATGCCTATTATTATGTCTAGAATTTCCCTCTTATGTCACTTGGATCCTCCAAATCACTTTTGCAGATGATTGGCTCTCTCCTTTGACTAGACACGGGCACTGAGGTAGAATTTGGGCTGCCTAAATATAGTCCATACAGGGACAGTAGGGATATTATTATTACCGTTGTTATTTTTGTTACCATAGGGCCTAAGGCTCCACCTGGGATTAGAGTCCTCTTATGCAAGGCACTCGACAAAGAGCAAGAAGTAATTCCCCAAAGCTTGCAATTTAAAGGAGAATAGAGTTCCTATGTAAATAAGTCTGGGATTAATTTGGTGATATCACAACTGGTATTTTGGTCTGAGGCTACATGCATTTTTCAGTGAGAAAGGTCGCAAAGAACGGCAAGAAGACTCCACAAAGAGAGCAGCTCTTTCTGTACCTACTCCCTTGTAATTAAGATGTTGAGTTAGGGGGAGGGAAAAACATAACACTTGGGAGTATTTTATTAATTATTTTTCAGCTTGAGTGCACAAGGTTAAATTAGCATCAAGGCAGCTTTCACTGATGTGACTCACATCTCCACAATGTCAGAGCTTTTAGTGACACTAACAGGGTCATATTTTGCAAAGAATAAACCATCTGCTGGTGTATTAATTAAGCCCAAGCATGTCTTGCAGAGAGGCAGTGCAAAACCAGAAGTTTTGCACGGTGAGTTTAATGCCTATAAAACGTGTGGCTTGACAACTGCTGAGCATGAAATCTCTCATTAATCCACAGAATGTGGACAGCATGGATATGAGACGTGTGTTTCCCCACCGTAACATTGTCTTCAGTGGGCATGGTCCTGATGGTAAGTCAGCACTGTCCTTTTCCCTATGAAGATAGCTAACAGACGATCTGCTTATTTCCCATCACAGCATTATTTTTTATTAATTTTCTTATGAATCCAAATGGGAGTTTGGGGCATTGGTAAACATTCCAATGGAGCTGTTTACAGAAATAAGGAATTACTGCTACACATTTTTTGAATTGTTGCTATTATTTTTACCATGTTTGCCAACCACATAAAGAAATGTTATTTTCTTTGCACACCACCCCCCATCACCCCCCCAACAAATAAACAAATAAATTCAGGAAAAATAAAAAACAACCAAAAAAAAAAATCACAAAACTCAAAACAATCGAGCTACCCCGACTGCTGCATAACATCAGTCCATGTTCATGGGCTCTCATGGATCCTTTATTGTGCCCTCCTGGAGGGCAGAGCATAGGGTATCGTGGAGGATTCAGTCCACTCAGGTAACCTGTATAAAGGGAAACAAACCCTTTCCCAGTTGCAAAAAAACTGCAACAACAAAAAATTCCTGCCAGGTTTCGCATCAACAGCCTCCCACAAACTGATCATTCTAAAAATCAAAGTACCACGGTAAATAGACAGGTCTAAAAATTGCGTGTTCAAAAATACATGTTTCAAAATTAAATTTGCTAAAAAATTAAATTCCTTGCAGAAGAAACATCATTTAGGCAATTTTTAAAGAGAATCCCAGAAAGAACAGGTAACAGAAGTTACGTTCCCTCTGTAACCTTCCTTTCTTTTAGAGTTCTGAAAAGCACACCTCTTCTAATAGTATATAAAAAAATCTGAATTTAAACTTTTTCTATTTTCCATATTTTTTAGCATTAAATTATAAAGTTTCCTTACTCTTCCCCCAGTGCAAAATTTGACACTTGGAGAAGTTTTGAAATCAGACTGTCAATTACAGGGCTCCATTTTTGGGTTGTTTGTTGACTTAGATTTCAAAAGTTTGAAAAGTTGCAGAGGGGAAAAAAAGAAAAGGAAGCTAGGAAAGCTTAACCCAAACCTAAATTTTTATGGCTTGTATGAATACTTCTTAAACAGCATTTCTCCTGACAACTTGAAATTCTTAAACATTGGTATTGTGAAGGAAAAGGACAAACATAGCCTAATATTCCAGAAAGACCTCTCTAATATCTTGGGTGGTTAGTTTCTCAGTTGCCAGCTTAAAGGGTTCAATTTAATCTGGCAAGAACAAGCACATTATGGGACCAGCAACACAGATCACTATGGGCACGGGCAGCTAAATGCAGTTTCACCAAGGTACTTTCAATGTTCATTCAAGGTGCCTCAAGCTGATGTGCTTCCACCTTCAACCACCTATTGAAACTGAACACAATGATAAGATTGTTTTTCCATCTAAATTTCCAAACACAAATTGCCTAAAATAGCAAGTACCTGTTCTTCACACACTCATTTCACACCTAATTCACTGACTATCTGAGTGCTTGGCATAAACTCTTGTTAGAAGGGTATAATAAAGTCCCAGCCCAACATTTTGTTCAGACTTCTGGGTTCGCTGCATTTTTGGTCTTACCCCACATAACCACTGCCATGTTCTTATGTCCTTGTGCTCAGTGCCTGATAACACACAGAAGTTTGCCTCAGGACTGGAGCCCTCCAAACTACACTATAACTATTTTCAAGGGTTGGTGATTCAAATAACCTACAGTATTTGCCATTACATCCATCACCACTACTGGAGTACACAGTCATCATCCTGATTTGCAAGCAGACCACACCGAACTAGATAAAGGTTATGCTGACTGGTTTCATGTTTAATTTAGGAAAAAAAATTAAATTATGTAAAAAATTATACCTTTTTTGAGTGGGCTAGCACAGTTAAAAAGTAAACAATTTTCCCTTCCCATATACTACTCCAAATCTTTATTTTTGTGACCAGCAATGTAGCCCTTTGATCCAATTTGCTTAGATATTTGAAACAGATATCTATTTAACTTCAGATAAAAAACAAAACCAGGTATCAGTAAAAAGCATGCAGGCTTTGTAGACTATGTAACATAATACAAAGCCTTATAGAGATAAGAAGTGCAACTTTAGAAAAAAATCTGGATATACACAGCATACTTTATATAGTGTAAACATCTGTAAAAACCCACAGGATCTTACAAGGCATCTCTTTACATCTCCTACACCTCTACACAGGAAGTCAAACTCGCTCCAACTCTTTCACATACTTCATAGCAGCTCCCTCAAGTGGCCACGGATCAGAGTATTTTACTGCAATCCATGAAAAAGCCACCCACAAGTACCATGCAGGGCTCATTACCCTTAGAGCTGCTTCTCACCACCTTTAGGTGGTCGGGATCACTGCAAACACATTTTCAGATGTTAAAGATGCAAACTCAGGCTGGGGTAGGCAATTGCAGAAGAGAAGTACAGAAAAAGAAGGAATGGGAGGAACAGACAAAAGGTTATATATCAGAAAAAAGATGAAAGGGTTGACTTTTTTAATTTAGGATGTTTGTTAAAGTCTATAGATCAAGGTTTTTTTTCCTGAAGTGCAGGCTTTTTGGAGTGAATTAGTTTGCGATGTTTGCTAGCCTTCAGAGTAAAGCTTGTTTTCCATAACCATTTTTAAAGGAATGTTTCCTTAACAAAATGCTAGGATAAATGCAGGCGAGGTTCCAAATAAACAAGGTAGGTGCTGTGTGTCCAAGATGGCACGGAGCCACAGCTCAGAGAGGTTCTTGTTAGGGTGAAATTTCCAACGTCCTCCTGCGAGGTACAGTAGCTATCTGGTACTTCAGATCTCTTGTAGTCTGCGGAAAGACAACTTTTTCTATTTGCTTGCATGTCTCCTTAGGTTCTGAGTCACCTGGAGCACAAGGATTTGCTTCTAATACTATCTCTTACGCAGAGCTTTTTTTAGATGTTGGGGAAAATTACTTCAGTCTTCCATAAACTACTACTTTTTCTGCCTGTTTTCAAATTTGCTGTGGACTTGCTCTGCCAGCCTTGGCTCCCGAAAGGAGCCAATAAATAATAACTAATCTGCAGTTCAAACAAAAGAATTTTACAGACTGATTTATGGAGGAAAAAGATTGAAAATTCAGAGCCCTGGGAAATATGAGCATTGTACTGAAATTAAAAGAATGAAAATGCTCCGTGCATGGTAATTTTCATTGCTTCATTAAAGTCAAAGCAACTATGACAATTTTTTTTACACACTGAAGATGTGGTTTCTCTACCACTAGAAAGCACAAATTCCCCTTTAGTTTTGCCATCAGTTATTTAGTATCTCAAGTAGAATTGTCTATATTCCTGGACAACTTTCAAATAATCTATTTCCCTCAATGATTTTTTTTTTTTTTCCTGACAAGACACAGGACAAAGCAAAGCTCTATGTAGTCACAGGTAGATTGCCTCTGGTTCCTAAGCTAATATTGGTTGACTTTGAACCAGCAGTTTTCAGTCTTTCCTGACTTGTAAAGTCCTAAAATTTTCCAACAGAGATGCACCCCAACCCCTTGAGAGCAAATTTACTCAACTAACAATAGGTTTTTCTCAGCTGCGTTACATGGATTCCTTTGTCCATGGGTTGAAACCCACTGCTATGTGCTATCTGGCAGTCTGCAGCATAAACACATCTCTGTTCTGAGAAAAATATCTCCCAGTTTTAGGTCTTTTAAAAATACATCTGGATCTACCTACTGAGATATGAATTCATTGTATTTTCAAGCCTTGGAGCCTCATTATGGCAGCATCAACCTGTTACATCGCTAGAGCCAACAGATCTTCCCAGGTGTGAAACCAGATACAAATTAATCCCTTTGTTCCCACAGTCCTCACTGTCAAATCTACTTTCAGTGCAATCAGAAGTTAGGCTACATTAGCAACTTCAGACCATGACATTGTTCTACGTGCACTAATCAAATTCTGAATTTATTAAGTAATTTTTTTGTGTAATGTGAAACACAAACACAGAGCTGAATTTTCTCAACAATTACACCTTTAGACCTCATTTACTTGCTAGTTTTCTTTTTTAATATTGTGTATTATTTTCTCTGCTTCAGTCCTTGCAACAGTATATGCATACATATATATGTTTTGTAAATAGATACCATTTTCTCAACCACTATAAGACTAAACTATTCATTTTTGAAAGTCATTGCCTCTATTACATATAATTCTCACCAAAGGGAGAACAGAACACCATTTTTTTTGTTCTCTCGCTTGTGGCCCATAGCCAATGAAGCACTTAGCCATATGTTTGCTTTTTGCCCTGGACTGTGGGTTTGGCTATTGGATAGCACAAATCTACGCACCAAGAAAGGTATGTTGTCTATCACTACTGTGAGTCAAAGATAGATGCCTAAATAGCTGATTTAGACAACTGGAGTGCTACAATTATTTGATTATCCTACAAAAATACAGAGACTAATGGGCTCAGGGTCTCTGTTCATAATGGAAGTACGTAACAGGCAGCAGGATAGCCTCAAAGCACATGGCATAACAGAAAATTGCTTCACGTATGGCACTCCTTATGTTCCCTGATTATCACATTTTAAAAATTGAAGCATTTGATGAAAACCACTGGACTATAAATTGGTGCCTTCAATATCTAGCTTCTTACATTCACAGTATGACCTGCTCATTATACCCCATTAAAAGGGTAAACATGACAAGATAATGGATTCATTTTGGCAGTGGCTATACACTTTGATTTTTTTATTAGTTCTACTTTGCTAGCTCACATTGAAAAATCCAAGAGCTCTCTTCAATTGCTAATCTATGAATAGCTAGACACTCATGTTCTGGGATTAATGTTAAAAAATGACATAGAAATTGCTCACTAGACAAGCAAGCATAGGTCATAGAGTACGGGCTTATGTGTTGGGGGGTTTTTTGTTTGGTTGGTTTTGTTTTGTTTTTTTTTTTCCAAAGTTTAGCTTTGCTCTCTAAACTTGCTTTTCCACTTTGCTTTTCAGGTTATCTCAATGTGAACCTCTAACTTTGAAGACCCTTGCAGCTAGGGGTCTGAATTTATATTGAAATCTAGACCTAATCCTTGTTAGTAACCCAGATCCACTTTCTAGGTGAACTAAAAGCACTGCTCTTCTCTCTCAGCAACTTAAATGCACCACTGAGTAATTATATTTCACTTGCACAGATTTGTATTTACTCTATTGGGATTTATTAACGCAGACTTTATGTTCATGTGTCTAATGCACGAAATATGGAACCAGCGAAATGCTAAGAATCCACCTGGTAGTTTTCTGGCCCCTGGAATGAAAGGCTGTTTCAGGTACAGCCCCTCCTCACCACTCTTGTCAAAGAGCATAAAAGAAAGAAGCAGGGAAGGGAGAAAGCACCTTTTAAGGCTCCTGAAGCTTTTAATTGAATCAGTGATTCAGAAAATCTCATTCTCCCTTCTGCTTGCTCTGAAATGAAGGAGAGACAATGAGCAGATTTCTGCCAGTTAAACAGATGCTCTGTGCATGCCGACATTTTAGTGTTTAATGATAGTTTTGACATTACGATTAGCTTTGTGTGATCTGCTGCTAAGGGTATCAGTGTAGGATTCATTAAATGCCTTTCCTGTAAAAATTTGAAAATGTTCTTTCAAGTAAGAGAGACCCCCATAAAATTAGGTTTGTAATGATATTTCATTTCACTTATCACAGGACTGCGCTGGCAATAAGGTTTTAATTGCTCAAACACCAGTATCTCCAAGATGTCAAAATTATTTGCATTAATTGCCAGTGGAGACAGAGCAATAAAACTTCTGTACTAGCACATTGTGTACCCAGTTATGATTAATGGTATGGTTAAACTTCATATGTCTTCCTATAATATGATTAAGAGGAATAGGCTATTTAGATAAAGTTCAGAACTAAGATAAATGCACTTTTTCAGTGAAACTTCAAGTCTTAGCATAAGTATTTACTTAAATGGTATAAAAAAAACCTCTTTAGGCGATGCATTTTGCTCTAAATCAATATTTAGGCTAATTTACATCATATCAGAATATGGTTTCATTTTTCTTTCTTACAGTAAAAGCCAGCACTAACCCTCTTTCCTTTACAACTATGTAAAAAAGATGCAGTTCCATCAATGCAAAGAAATTAATGCTTCTGTGCTTCACAGTACACAGCCTCTGTGTCTTTCCATAGTGAAGCTGAACAATAAATTCTGCTGAAAAAATCTTGCCTGTAATTTTCCTCCATCCAGTTTCATGCAGCAGTACAATGTTATCAGTGAGTTTATGTAGCATGGAGTAATTAGGCAGAGGAGGTTTTGCATGTACAAAATGCAAAATGGGAATACCTTAGCAAACGAACATGGCAATTTTGCTCTTCTGGCCACTGATACAATGAAGTTGTTATTTGGAGGAGGAGACAGGGAGGTCTGTTTGTGTTTTGGCTTTTTTATTGGCAGCATGTAGGTGTGTAGTTGAGCTTGCTGGAAAACAACTTCAACTGAAAGAATGATAAAAGCATTCTTGGTCTCAAGCACTATGACTGTTGTACAGTCTCTGCTCTTCAGACCTTGGTCTGCTGGCTGCAGCAGCCCTAAGCTAGTCCAGCTGGGAAAGCTTGCAAGAAGCTTTTACACTAAAAATCTTTCTGGTTGCCTAACCTGACAACACAAAGGATGAATATACCTTAGAAGGACAGTAGAACACTGAGAAAGTTCAAAAAGAAAAATTAGCACTCTTTAGCTTAAAGGGCAGCTACCTATGAGATGGCAGTGAATATGCTTATGCTGGAAAGGAGAAACAAATAGGATTACAGAATGTGTTTTAACAGCAACCAGCAGGACTGTCCTGGCATTGTAAGCTTTTCACCTGTAACATGCTGACAGTAGGAGCATGAAGTAGGAGGGACAGCATGAGTGTGAAGGCATTACCCTTACATTTTACATGTGCTTGTAGTATGCTATGGTAGGTCTACTGCTCATCTGGACGTTTTCAGACATGCCCGACACATTCCTTATTTCTGCCTAGAAGTTTTATGCATTTGCCTGGTTTCTCTCTAAAAAAACCATCTCCCCTTTGACTGTTCTTAGCCCCCTTTATCTTATCTTTTCAAGGAAACAAATTATTCTTTACTATGAACACATTCAGTGTGCCACTCAGTAGGTATTTTTTCCCTGTCAGTTGGAAATCACAGGAAAAACTACAATTAAAATAGTCATATAATGCTACTTGTTATCATTAGACAGGCACCATAACATGTTTTGTCCCGTGCATTAAAATGCTGTGGGACAGTGAAATTAGTAAATCCAAGATCACAGTGTTCAGGTGGTTTTTCCTCTGCTGTTGTTTGGAAAGTATCTTTGCTAATATAGCCACAAATTAAATTTTACAGACTACAGGAAGCTACTAATAACAATAGTAAGCTTATAGTCTTTAAATAGCTTTTTCAAATTGTTACACTGCAGTACACATCGTGTATTGTGACCTGAAAAAGTGGATTCTTTATGTTGTGTTTTCATAACTACAAAACTTATTTCTCAATTGAGAGTTAATGGAAAAGTATCTTCTGCTCTGCTGGTGCTGAATGCAAAGTAGCTGAGAAAGTTTTGGCATTTCCATTTCACATGCTTATTTTGCCAAAGTTTTAAATGCACATATCTGAAAACTGTTTTGCATTATGTTTTAAAAGGCTTTTAAAAACTTTTTTATTTTTTAAAAAGTATAGAAGCCAAATGAAGAGTGACAGAATAAGCAACGAATTTCTCGTTGGCTTGTAGGAGTCACCAGAGTAACAGATGCGTCTGAAGAAGCTGCAAGAACCTCCTTTATATGGTATGACCTCTCCATCACATCAGGGAAAGGAATGAGCTGGAGTGGGCAAGAGTTCAGCTCAAGTCCTGGAATAAAGGGTTTAATATTCTCTGCCAAAGTTGTTATCATCTAGTAACTCCAGATATCTTTGTAATCCTCATTGCGAATCCCAGCAAATTCCACTGTCTAGTAACATAACATTTTATTAAGTGTCTCATTTGGGAGCTATAAGACAAAATAGGAAAATGCACCATTTACAGCCTTTCTGCACACTCTCTCTGTATACAGAATTATGAATTAAAGAGTTTGTTTGCAATCTGCATCCTTCTTACTCCTCTAATCTCCTTCTAGTGTCTTGGGGATGGGCTATCTACACAACATTACACAATGGTGAATCCACACCATAATTTGGGAAACCCAGCATGATATTTTCTACATTTCCTGCAGCTCTGCACCCACTGTGCAACAGCAGATGTGTGGCCATCTCTGCTAAAAGATTCTGTAGGTGTTGAAAGTTTATCTCAGCTTTAGGAGATACCGTCTTAACTAATGCAAGAGAAATGTATCAAGGTTTACTATATTCACAGAAATCATATCCAGCTTCCAAAGTCCCTGATCTGAAAATTGCTGAGGAAATTGTTAAGGGCACCTATCGTATGTGCGCTTGCCTTGTATTTACCGCAGCCGAGGTACTCACCTACAGCCTCTGCAAGACACTGGATGGGGAGTGGGTGGGCCATTGGTTTCACTCAGCACAGCCGTTCTCATGTTCTAAACTGGTTTTGTCATGGCATCGTATGAACTAAGAATAAAGTTCAGAAACGGCTCTGAGTCTCAGATGATCAGATCTTTGGCTGTTATTAAAGCAACACAGCTTCAGTTCCTAGACTGGACCCTGGTCCTTTACAGAACTGGAGGTAGGAATTTAACAGTGGAGAGCAGTAAAGAAGATTACTAGCTTTGAGTCCTGGATAACTGATCTATAGCTGTTACACTGAAGTAGTGATGCAAAAGTTATGAAAATTCTGCCAGTTTGTTTAAGGATATATATTTTTTAAATAATTTTAATAAATATTACTTACTGGCTGCCGAGATGTGTTTACAAAGTCATTTAGCTAGAAGGCAAGTATGTTGCTACCAAAATAATAAACAGCAGAATCTGAACCACAGCTGGAGAAAAGGGTTTTCCTTGTTATGAAGGTGTGCTATTCAATGCCTGAAACATTTCTTATTCATAATAAAAGTTCACACTGAAAGAAGAGCTGTTAAGTTTCTGGAAACTACAAAACTGGGATGTCCATGATCCAAAGCAAAGCGTCATCATGTTCAATAATGCTAATGTGACGATAATGATCGGAACTTGATTAAAACTACACATGTCTCTGTAATGCTTTTAACATTTTAATCCACATATCCCTGTTAGGGGACTAAATGTTAATATAGAACTCCACATAGTACATTCAAATACCAATTAGTAATTCAATATTTCTAAGTGACCAGAATTGACCCCACATAAGTATAGACAATAAAGGACAAAATATGTCTAGGCTAGTGCATTTTACAAGGAAAAAAAAAAAGAACAAAAAAGACGAAATTAAAGCTGATAATAAACATTAGCCCATGGACAGCAACAGCTGTTAGAACAGGCAGGTAGAAAGGTTAAAGAGCCTCATGAATATGAAAAGCTTTTAATTACTGCTCATATTGACCCATTGTGTGACATGGGCCTGGACCTTACAAAGCACACCAGAAGGACAGGGCCACTTCATGGGACCACTTACTGATTTCATTGGCCCTGTGCACAACTCGCAGGCTGAGAAACTCAGCTGCTACTGAGAGCATGGGGATTGACAGAAGAATCAAACCCAGAAAAAACAAGCCCCCCTGCCACAATATTTTTGAGTTTGCAAAATCTGTTACATCATCTGATGAACCATGATTATGCTGATCTCTGGAAGCACTTAGTTAGCAAAGACACATCTTCTGGAAAGGTGCTTAGATTTGTGAAAACATTAAGGGACTGAAAATCTACTACACCCCTATGTTATTTCAGTGGTTAACCTCTTATTGGTACAAGCGTGAACTTCATTTCTAATCTGCATTTATTATCTTTTACTTTATCTCTTCCATTTGTGCATCTTTGTTACTGCTACTGGATTAAACTGCTCTAGTTTCTCTCAATCATCTCTTTATCGTAAGTATTGTTTCTTTCCTGCCTCCCACGGTAAGCATGGAGGAAAGCCTGGCATATCTCAGCATGAGGGAACTGGCAGGGTATAATGCTCTCGAGGTTACTGCAGGGAGAGAGGGAGAGAGGGAGAGAGGGGCGCACCCCCCCC
>VYZM01016463.1:0-10936 GCA_013398915.1 Dromas ardeola | reverse complement strand
GTCCAACCCTTCTGCCCTATCAGCTGCTCCATGGAGCCAACACTCCTGAATGCAGCCACAAAGCCTACAAGAATCAATGGGGGCACCTAGATTTTATCATTCAGAAAACAGAAAAAAACCTGTTCACTGAAATCTACTGATCTTTTTTAAAGACTATTGTTTTATCTGTCTTCATAACATAGAAGGCTTTAGTCTTAGTTTCATATTTTCTTCTTACGCAGCTAGATGTTACAGATTATTTTATAATAAGCACTAGCTTTTTCCTTTATCTTCTTTCACTATGAAACACAGACAATAAAAGAGGAAAGTTAAGTAAAAAAACTGGCAGAAACAGAAAATAAGCACTTCTTTTTTGGGGAAAAAAAAAACAAAACAACACAAACCATTACCAGCAATAAAATTCAAAGGTCATTTCAAGTTAGGCACATAGAATTGAGCTATCAATCACAGAAAAAAATTCTGCTTGCATCTGCATCGTGGAAAAATACATTTCATCAGTTTTGGACCACAAACAATCCCACAATTCCCCCAGCCGTTTTTCTCCATGCTCTTTACTGGATTTAGTACTATGAAACCAAAGAACTATGAAACCAAAGGATATTTTGGGCAAAGGATATTTTTCTAAGTTTATTCTAGGACATCTGAATAGGAGCACTGCTGCAGGATGTGTGAAATAATTCTTCTACTCTATTTACTGTAAAGAGCTGCAGCCCAAGAAGTCTGTTCAGTTTAGGGGATAATATCTTAAAGACACAGAGATACTAGAAAGATGCCAAAAGAAAACAACAGAATTATTGCAGGTCTGGAAAGCACAACCTCTAGAGAAAAACCTAAAACAAGGATGATGTTTATCATGAAGGAGGACACGGTAAATCCTAAGGCACATAAAAGGCACCTACAAAGACAAAGACTTTGTTTTCTCTATAAGATGTAGTAGGTCTAAGCACAGCCAGAAAGACTGATGTGAAATAGTAGGAAAATCTGATCAAGAACACCGAAGCACTGAAGTTTTTTTACGAATATGTTAGGTAGGCATTTGTCAGGATTGATTAGATGAAGAAGATCTGGCTCTCGGGCAAAGGAATGGAGAAACTGATCTCTTAAAATACTGTCCAGTCCTATTTTCCTTTGATCCCATTTCTTTTCTATTGGGTCAATAACATTTGCTCTAACATGCATGCTGTGACAGCCCTGTTAAAAGGGCTAAATTCTTTAACTGCTCACTTCTAAACATTAATTCATTTGAATCTCTTTTCATTGTATGTATAGATTGTTCTATGAAGACACTTCATTATTACGGTGTTATGTGAATATTTGATAGGTGTTAATCTTAAAAATATAGGGTTTTGGTTAATAATACAGACGTAACATTTATAATGCATAAGCATGCAAGACTGACTATTAGAAAGTTATTAGAGCTGAAGAAGGAAAGATTTTCAGTTTATGAGAGAAAGCTAGAAGAGCAATCAAAATGAGAAAAAATTCATTTTATGATACGTGAAGAATATTAAAAGGAAATGTGGCTGGAGCTTGCAAACAAGAGGGGGCACCACCTGATTCATAAAAGTTCTACAGCATATTTCCAGTTAATCCCCTATTAGCTAAGTACGTAATAACACGTGTAAAGTTAAGTGTGGACTGCGGTTTGTTGATTGGTGGAAAAAGACAGAGCACAGCCAGTAACTGAAGGGAGACATCGTTGGCAATGGTACTTGAGGTGTCTCCTGAAAGGGATGGACCACTCCAAGTCATTTCACAGGAAATACCTAATGGACAAGATCGAATGATGTCACAGTTAGGAATCAACCATAACCATGCTCATTGAAGCAGAAATTACTCACTAACCCTTGCCTTTGTATTTCACTTGTGTGCACATTGTCATGCATGGTACTAATAGGAAACAAAACAGATGTGACAGTAATAACAGATGAAAAACAAGCTTGCAACCAAGCAAAACAGTCTTACTACTGAGATAAAGCTGCAAGGCCATGTTCTCAAAACCAATCCAATTACTTGGTTGCTCAATCTTTGGGATGTTCAGTTCAGAGACATTAAACAGAATTAACTGTAAGGGTAATTGCTCAGCCTTTCAGTTTTCTTAGATAATAGTTGTGCTACAGCCCAGAATATCTGAATTATTCTCAAGGAGTCTACTTGCAGATATGTAGAGCTCTCTACTGGCTAATTTATCCCAGGTTAATTAGCTCAAAGGTAGCCTGCTTCTGATATTCAGGATACTCAAATGCTACAACACAACAGCCTGCAGGGTAGATATAAGATTACAGTATTAAACACAAATCCAATCTCATCTAAAAATCACAGCGCAATAAAACACAGGTTAGATAGATCTATTAAAAGCAAAGCATTCCAGTGCTGTCTAGAAAGTAGGGGAGATCTCCTTCCAGTTTTAATTCTCTGATTTCATTATGGCTTTTATGAATCCATCTACGTGAATCCATCTACAAGTGCAAATGCTTGAAGGTTTATCTGCTACATTTTAGAGCTTGATGATGTTGCTGTATTTTATAAACAATCCTTTTATTCTGCTAAAAAAACAAAACTCAGACTAAATACATACACAGCATTCAGAAGCGTTGTGTAGTTGCAGTGTATTAGGCACTAATACTAATGAAATGCTGACCCAAGAAAAATATGCATGGCATTCACATTGTTTTCCATGCTATGCTATCGAAGTAAAAAGCATTTTCTCATTTTTGATATCAGATGTGATTCACTAATCTAGAAAATTAGATTTCTGAAAGAACACAGATTACATTTGCCAAGTATGAAATACCTATCAGAATCACTCCATTCTTTTTAATAAACTTTATTTGTGGAAAAGCGATATAGAAGGAATCAATATGATTTTTAAAAAAAAATCCCTATCATCATTCATTTATTCAAATAGGGACCTTAGCCTTAATTAATATAGAGCTGCAGAGACCCAAGGGAAGCACATGTATATAATTCCTATAATTACTTATTTATTATTTTAATTAATTATTTATTATTAAGAGTATTTTTTAAAGCTTGCAGGAGTTTAATTAAAGTTACAGTAGGCTTCAAGAATGAAAAACGCACATACAGAACACTTTCATATATCAAACAGAAGTCCAAATAATTTCAATGCATGTTAGCATATAAGCAATTCTATTTCTCTAGAAGTTCAAATAGTTAGACACACTCAAAATGGAGAAAATCAGAGTCTACATAGCCAAGGCAGTGGAGATAGGAAACAAACAACTCTCTAGCCTGATGGTACCCCTCCTAAACACAAGGACAAAGAGTTATTTGTTACTAGACCAAAAGCCTAGCTCCACACATGGCTGCAATGTTGGTTTGGTTGAGGAGTCAGGTACTTCCACTGGGTGAAGTTCTACAGTGCTTGTGCCAGCCTGGTGCTCCTCACCCTCCCTAACACAGGAGCGATGATACAGAGATGGAGAGGACAGCTGAGTTCCCTCATGCTCTCTGTACACTGAGAGAGGAAGAATGAGAAAGGGATTCAGGCTGGTGGGACTCCAAATACCAAAAGCTATGGCAGCTTTAAGTTAAAAGCTAATTGCAGCTATAAACATGTGATGAGGGTCCAGCTACCTCTACTCATCTCCTGGGTCAAGCGGGCACAGACCTCACCGAGCCTGTTTGGACTGAAAGATCTTGCTTGGCGCCTCCTATCATCAAGGACACTTCAGAACAGATTATGTATTCAATGATAAAGTTACTGCAACAGTTTGAGTGTCATTTGGGCACTGGTGCAAATCTGGCCTCAGATCGTGTTAAAGCTCACTCTGTCAGAGTCTACAATAACGGAGTCTTGTTTATGCTGTTTTTAAATTCACCTCCTACTTATGCGTTCTCACTGTGGCACGGTCAAACCATGCCAGCAGTACAGCTCATGAAACTTTATTATGCTAACAGATTAGTCCAGAAATATCAATAAATGTGCATTAATTCTAATTAAAAGACAAAGCCAGTGTTGTCCTTGGATATGCCCAGGTGTGTGATAATTGACTGCACTGCAAACTGTCTATAGATTGAAAGGTACACGTATTTAGCCACATGGCCTGCTGAAATCTTTTAAAAGCAACTTCCTTTGGGATTAGACTGTTACCAAATGAAGTAAGAAGCTGCATTGTGCTCAGGTGTTCAGTGAAGAGTATGAGAAAGTGAAGTATATGTTTCAGTGAACTGTGTGCAGCTGCTTCTTTTCTGGTTTAACATTCAGTACAACCACACTGGGGAAGTTGCTCAAAACCTTCACCTTTTCATGTTTACTACTTAAAACATATGCTATCAATACCACAGCCTTCTACAGGACTTTCTAGTTCAGTCTTGCTTCAAATTCACAAGGTTGAAGGTAAAAATGTTTACTTGGGATATGCACAGAAAAATGTCTCACTGAAAAGTTTGCCACAGTATCTAGAGCAGAGGTAACTCAAAGGTGAATCTCACAGCTTTGCTACATAGACATCACTGGATATTAATTAGAGGAATGCTTACAGTGATCAAATACTAAAGGAAAAAATATAATGACCTATTTATGTTGCATCTTCTTTAGGCCTAGAAGTCTTTGTAATAATTAATGGTATGAAATTGTGTCTGAATATTCATATATGCAAAGATACTAAAACCTTTCCCGTCTTAAGGCATTTGGCATAATGGTAAAGCCAAGTCCATGCTTGCTTAGGGTAAATTGGCACCAAAATAGTAACATTTCTTTGTGCTAGGTGTCAAGACGTACCAAGAAGACAAGACCAAATGGATGAGCCTTGTGATGGCCAAAGAGCATGCTCTGTACCAGGGCCTGCTTAGTACAGAACACTTTTCGCTTACTGACGCTACTGAAATGTTTGAAGAAAACAAGATAAGAAATCTGCCCAATCTGGTTTGCAAGATTTTGATGAACATATGGAACATCATGCTGGTAAGCAAGTGAGGTTTACAGCCATATGCTCAGCCAGTCTCTGGTATGAATATTGCAAGTCTGCAACATGCCAAGAATTGATCACGTTATATTTCTGGTTATGCTGTATAACAATCATAGGAACCTAGCTGAGCTTGATCAACCTGGTCTCCTCCCAAGGAAAAGAGGTAGGGAGAAGAGTATTTTCTTGTTTTTATCATTGTTGCTGTTGAGTTGTTTGGTGTGGGGAGTTTGGGTTTTTTTTGTGTTTTTGTTTAATTGCCATTCCATGTATGCCTGGTGTTGAATATAAGCCACGTACATGTTACACAAACCTCATCTGTGTTAAACACAGAAGGTTCAGCAATCCAGTGATGTCCAGCCTGCACTTCGGACAAGATGAAGGCGGTGCCCAGGAAAAAGAAATAGAAAAGGGTGGAGGAATTTCTTAGGGGAGACAGATAGCCAGCACCTGTTTGAGGAGCGCTGAAAGCATTTCTTGGATAAGGCTGGAAGATGGGCAGTGAGGCTTGCTTTCTAAGGTCTAAGACTAGATCTAGAAAGAACCACAGAAGTGTTATTGTCAGATTTTCTCAGGATGGAAAAACCCATGAAAACTGGAAATGCTTGCCTTTTGGCTTCTCCTGAGCTGCAAAGCAGGGGATTCGTGGAGTACTCACCAGCTAACTTCAGTGAATTGGAAACTTAGATCCACAGAAGTTTAGGTCCTGACCAGTTCTAAGCACATGAGACCTCCTAGAAGACCAGCCTGGGAAGAGCGCTCCTAAATCCAGAAACATACCAGAAAGAGCAGCTTTAGTGACTGCAATGAGAAAAAGATTTGGCACCGGTGAAGCGTGACTGTCACTGGGGGCATCTCCCTAGAAAAGAACTGGGTCTGAAGGCACTTGAGCTTTATATGCAGTGATAAAGGCTCAAAGTACGGAGCAAGTTCACTAAGAGAATTAATAAAATAATAGGAATGGGATAGGTGAGATCTCCGTAAGCCTCATGTTCCCACGAAGAGAATTTATGATGTTGGCAGCATTATCAAATCAACCTGGAGATCCCCCAAGGCCCATGGTGCTCAAGATGGCACATGCCTACCAGTGTTACAAGAATAATCTGTGCAAGGAATATTTTCTTCTATCCTTCCTGATTAAAGGCTTACTTTTTCTCCGAAACAAACATTTCTAACTATTATTCTGTTTCTTGGTCATTAAAATTCCTAGTAACATCATGATGTTTAGCTGCCTATCTAAATGTCATATCAAGAGCTGAGAGTTTTTTTTTTTGTTTTACAGAATACTGGCAGTTTGTTGAAATCTATGGTTTCTTTAGGGATATCTTATTTTTTTCCACAATTCCACTTAGTAAAATCAAACTGAAGCATCGTGTTCCAGCATTACTGGAATGGAACAGTGTAATTCTGTTTCCAAACTTTTTTTTTCCTTATGTGATAGAATATTATTACTGCTACTTCCATTTCTTTCCTCCATTAATTTTTTTCAATTTTCTTTTCTCACAACCTCATGCAATGAAAAAATCCAACACTTCTGACATACCCTTTATGGTTAAATAGGACATTTGAGGTTCCATGAGGCTGCAAAGGCTGCCAATGCACCATTTAAAAACCACCTGTCTTATCAATTCTATTTCTCCTTGACATTCAAAGCAAGGCATTCAAAGCACAGATAAATTCAAATAAGTAACTTGGACCCACTCAAAATCGAGTTTGTGCTAGGAAGTTAATCTCTAAACAGCTTTCCTTTGACCTATATGCCCAACAGTAAGATGTAGAGAGAAAAACATAATGACCTCAGAGATATCAGGTATGAACATGTGAGTTCTGGTCTGAATCCATCAGAAGTAGCGTTGAGGATTTATCCAAACTTCTCCTCATAGCTACATTTTAAACAGCTGAGCAAGAGTGAGGCACCAGGACACAAACTGAAGGAACCAAGTATCCACTGTCATGAACTTATTCAAACCAACCTGTTAGGATAGACATCGTATGTGTACGCTTCAGTAAACCAAGCTTAGTTATAGATCGTACACAGTGTTTTTGCTGGAGTAGAGTTTTCTTAAGAAGCCAACTGGCAGAAGCAAGTATTAGTGTATTGAAGAATGTATGGAAGACACTTAGTAATTACTGCAGAGAGGAAAAAAAAAAGTACTAGCTGAAAAGGGAGAGTCAGAAATGAAATAACGGCACTGAATATTTTCCAGTTCTGTTTCTTGTGGTTCTACATTACAGTTTTTCTCAGATATGATGACAATGAGCTAAACCTTGCTTTAGTCCTCTCAATAAAACTGATTTGGGCTCTGCAGTTTTCTTTCCTTGTTATACCCTGTATCTCAAGAATGATCTGACTAATGCCTCCTCTCTAATGGCAAACTATATTACATCAATCTTTTCTGGAATCTCTAATTGTTTTGTTGACATTTGCTAACACAGAAGGGGTAAAGTGGACAGCCAAAAAAATCAGAGCATGGGGAAAACTTAGATAACACTGTGTCTGGTACCAACATATACTGGTATCTAAAAGTATGATGAATAAGATTGTGCTGAGATAAGATTAACTTAGAGTTACACTATATCAAGCTACTTTCAGGTAGCTGTTGATAATTGAAAGGTGCTGACATTATTAAAATGTAGTATTTATGATCTTACCTGCCTATCTATCCATTAATATGTAGATCCATGTTTTAACCTGTCAACTGTAATTTTTTTTTTTTTATATATAATTCAGGCTATTGGTAAAATGCCAGTAATCAAGAGTAAGTTAAAGTAAGAAGGTTAAAATTCACAAATTTTATGTTTTCAAAATAACAATATTGTTTAAGACTTTTCTCAAACATCACGGATCAAGCTAGAATGATACGTAAGATGATGAATGAACTTGCTATCTGTGTCAAACCCACATCATCTTTGAATAACCTGCTTGTGCAGTATCACTCCAGCAACATATTATTTCACAGCTGTAACAAGGCCAAAGATACATTGAGAGCTTAAACAGATGGGGTTGTGTTTGTAATACATTATTAGGCAGAGCCCTTTCAAGGAGCCCTAGACATTTCAACAGAACTTCTGGACAAGTTAGTCATGGTCAGCAAGGCTCTTGAACAGCAAAGCAAGATGACTGATAAGTAGCTTAAGATTTAACAACTACCTCCAACAACTTCTGAGCATTACATAGGGTACTCATCTTCTGACCTTTTGCATCTTAAACAGAAGCAGAAACAAACCACATAAATGAATATTATATGTTTGCAATAAAAAAGGGAATAGCTTGATATTCTCAAATGTCAAACTAGCCATAAAAGAAACCTCTCTCTTACATACATTATTTACCTGTTGTCCAAACCTCTGATTTTTTTATAAAGCAATAGTGTGTCTTGGCTCTGCTAACAAGGTGAACGAACTATATTGTAGATGAGGCAGAGGAAAACTGCCATGTTCTCTGTACAATTCTGTTTTCAAAAGTAACACGCAGAAACCTCCGGTTCCCATCTCTGAAAAGAAAGAATAGTTTCCTTTCCTTCTTGATCTTGACTGAGAGGTCTTTTTGACAATGATAGTTTCATGCCAAGATTAGGCAAATTGCTATGGAGAAACCGTGACACAGTTTGTGTGCATTGACAGGGCATTTGAGAACAATAAAACCTCAAACCAGGACAGGAGGTTTACTTACCCTCCATCCCCTTTCATATCAACAGAGCAACCAAGCACCCTGTAATCTTTTCTAAGAGGGGAATTCAAAGGAAGCTAGACCTTAGACAACAGAGGTAAAAGCTCAGAAGCCCTTTCTCTTACTTAATATAACTTTCTCAGTTCCTGTAGCAAAGAAACAGTGTCTTCCTTCTGTCAGTAAGTACCCTAAAAAAGAATGAAATGCTTTTTATTTGCACTTTTATAAAAGCCTAGACTCTAAAACCCGGTGCCTTGCACCCTGCACTTTGTTCTTCTAACTAAAGGACAAGCTGTACTGATACACAAAGATAACGAAGAAATGGAAGAATTCCAGAAGAGAATAACGTTATGACATCAGGCTCAGTATCTGGATGAAAAGAATTCTTAAAAGAAAGCCAGCAACAAGAAGTGTAACAAGCAAAAAGAGCAGGACGACTGTAAGATACAGATAAGGGAGAAGGAAGGTGGCTTCTCATCTTAAACACATTTACCTTGCAAAACTTGTTCCAACACATGGAACATGTTGGCTGGTTGCAAAGAAGCACCTAGCACGTAAAATGGGAAGTTAGGTCAGGCTTTTCTACCTCATTGGATCCTTCCTCTTCTTTTCCATTTTATATTTAAGGTTTGTCTTGGGGATTCTGACATAGATTTTAAACAATCACATAAGGAATGCTTGCCCCTGCTGTGCGTTACAGGGACCTTGATTGCAATCTAGATGGATTGCATGGGTTATTTAGATTAAGACAATTTCTTGGGGTAATAAACTTCTCTTAAACTACATTTGACAGTGGATGGATGCCTATTTGCATTACACCCCTCAGATTCACTGCCTGAAGGCTTGTAAGATGGTCCTCAAAAAGGAGACTTTCAGCTGTTGTTTAAAACATCTGTATGTGGCAGCATTTCTCCAAGAAGGCAGAGGACCCATATGTCCATCATAGGACTGTAGGAACATCATAGATACAATAGAAAGGGAATAAGTATTTCACTGATATTTGTCTGTAGTTTCATAAATTCCTGCCACATTTCAAAAACCTTTAAGAAATATGAGACTTAACTTACGTCCCTTGGGATATCATCTAACAGAACAATAAAACCCATAGAAACAAACTGAAAACCCAACAGAACTCTGATTCACTGCAGATTTTCAGTATAATTACATTTTAAAGCATTAACTCTGTATTCTTTGGGACACCTTTTTCTTGCAAGAATTTATTAGTTTGCTTATCTGTTAAAAAACCAAAAAGTAACTTTTCTTGGAAGCAGAGCAATTAGAACTTGGGAAAAAAAAATTACTTTTCCTTTATAGCTGATCCCTTGCAGAGGAAAAGGAATAGAAAGAGTGAAAGTGGTGAACACCGGCATGGAGCAGAAGAATCCAGAGGCCCGCCTCCTTGGAATAGCTGACCATGGGAATCATTAAAAATGAGATAATGTTCTTGCGGGAGGTATCTGGGGCATGACATTCGGAAAAAGCTGGGCTGACTGCAGTTGATAAGGACGGACTACCTTGGGTTCTTCAGGAAGTCTGCAGCATTTGAAGCTAAACAACAGACAATGCAGCCAGAATCTGTCCAACATAGTTCTCTCAGCTCCATTTTGCACACTATGATCTTACTTTTACCGTGACGAATGCTCCCAAAGGGCTTAGAAATCTGTTAAGAGAAAAATCAAAGACAAATTTCTTCTTTCTGGTTGTTGTAGCATTTACATCCACTTCCAGTGACTTCTTTCTTGCAAATGGGCAGCCCCTTGTGAAGTAGTGCACTCGCATGCTGACTTGTGCGTAAACATGAACTTTGGGTTTACCTCTTCAATAATACCTCTGAGGGACTAACTGTGAAATGATAATTCCTAACCAAGAGACAACATGATTTTTTCTTAACATTTTCTATAAGTCCTTGCATTGAAAAAGCAGTGTTTCATGAGGCAGGAAACAACTTCAAAAACAAATGGTTGTATACTTCTGTTCGAGGAAAACATCTTTCAGTGGAAAAATAATTCAAGATTTTTTCATTATCTTTAAACCAGAAAATATCTATATCATGAAAAGGTAAAAGGGCACTGTCTCCCTTGGTTGCCCTAGAAATCTTTTACAATGAGAATGCACAATACCATCTTACTGAAAGGCTGCTATAGCTCCATCACTCTGCTAAGGCTCAGCAAAGCAAAAAGAACATACAGCAAAGGAAGCAGCAAGGGTTTCAGGCCCATATAGGGTCCTGCTACGGGACTAGAGAGCAGAGTCTTTTGGATCCCAGGATATCTCATGCTTCTGAAACACTGTTTCTGCCACCACAGAATGTCCCTATTCCAAGCAAAGCCCTAGGCTT
>VYZM01016454.1:36770-47439 GCA_013398915.1 Dromas ardeola | reverse complement strand
TCCTGTCTATCCCTCCTGAAGAGTTTGCAGCCATTGACTGTGGCATTCCAGTCATGTGAGGCATCCCACCATGTTTCTGTGATAGCCACTATGTCATAGTTTTCCTGGTGCATCATGGCTTCAAGCTCCCCCTGTTTGTTGCTCATACTGTGTGCATTGGTATAGATGCACTTTAGATGAGCTAATGATTCCAACACCTTTTTATGAGTGTGGGCCCCATTTCCTACCAGACCCTTCTCAGGTGCTTCCATGATTTCGAAACGTCTATCCCTTCCCTCAACTGAAAAGCATCCTATTCTTTGGAGTTTGTGTACAGGTTGATGGAAGTTTAAGAATGGAGCGCTGGGATTTTTGGAAATCAGGGGGCAGTTATTGAGAGACAGACAGCCTCCAGTATATTTCTGACCTAGTTCATGTGTGTGGTGAATGCTTCATTATGTGTTCAGAAACAACCTACTGCCTTTAGCTTGGCTGTTATGTTCTTCGCTGCACTTTCCAGAATTTTTTAGATTATCAATTAAACTGCCTGGAAATTTCAGTCTCTATGCCAATAAACATTTCAGTGCAAATGTTTTCATCTTCTGAGAGCTTATTATCAAGCACTTTGCTTTTATTTTATTTATTTTCTATTTGAGAGGAGAAGGAAAACAAATGACATTTTGTTTCTGGCTTTTTAAAATAAATGTAGGTGTTTTTTCTTTTGAAACCCAGAAATGCTTTACAAAAATGGAATTTTGTTTTTTTTCTAAGTTTCCAGCAACATGTACACCTCCTTTTCTCAATAGACATTATCTTTTGCAGAAGTGTAATTTAGATAGACAGTTTTTCGCCAGAATCAGTGGAAATTACTTTTCCCTCCCTCACCTGCCTGTGTGTTTAGCTGTTGCTTTCCCAAACCAAAAAGGACTTTACAGAAGACGCTTTGGGATCACTTGGGCTGGAATGTGACACATGGTGTCTATATTTGGCACAACAATGCTAGGCAACTGAAGACACCTTTCCAGTCTGGTATCGTTACTTAAATCTACTCCTTACACAGATAAACAGGCTGATTAAACCCTTTTTGTGGAAGCTCCAAATTTTGACTTGATTTAACAGAGAAAAATAGAAGCAAATGTAACTAAAGAGAATTTAAATTGCTTATGTTTTCCACTTGGATGGCTTGCATTTTTACATCATACAGATGTGTAGTTGAATTAATTGTGTGCTGCAGTGTTCATTATACTTGGTTCATTTTACTTGATGACCAATCCCCTTTGTCTTCTTTGCTGGAATTTTTATTTACCTCTCAGTTCTCTAGCTGACGAGTGAAACTCTAAATATATGGGAAGCTGATATCACATTATCTTCTTTTTATATCTGCGTTCCGATGTATTAACATAATTGCTGGAAGTAATTAGCAGGGAGAATTGCCTAAAGAAGAAGATCTTTGTGCAGAGAAGATGCAAACTCTTGTGGCATACTTTGTAGGGAGAGGTCTCTGCTGTCTATAACACCTTGTTAAGATCTAAGAGACATTCAGATGAGTGCATCTTGGCACCCAGACCTTTGTACTGTCTTTTTTTTTTTCTGTTGATGGCTTAGAACTTGATGGATTTGCTGCTTACCAGGGAGACGTCTTCCTGAGGCCTTGGTCAGAAGGAGGACAGACGATAAGGAGCTTACTGCCCTTTACATGAACAATTTAGTAAACTCCTGTCACTCAGAAGTTATTGCACTACATTCAATGAGCTGACAAAGAAAAATGCCGCCTGGCTGAGCAAAGAGTCTAATCCTTATAGGTGTTCTTCGAGATTTATAGGCAAAAAACACTGCAAAAGAACTAGCTATTCATAGAACATGAAAACAGTATAGAATAATTGGCTTTCTGGTGGGAGGAATTTTGAATCTCTGCATTTCATACAGGTTTATATAATCCCACATTTCTCTTTATAACCACTTGGAAAAGAATCCAGTACCATTTCAAGAGATTAAACTAACTTTTCAAGAAGGCTTTATTTTGGGTAATCCCAGCTCAATATATACAAAATAATATGCTACATGCAATGTTCTGTCAACCTGTCTCCCATTGATACCAGAAAATAATTCTTACTCTTTTTAATGCTATGTGGTCTGAAAGCCCTTCTAAAGAATCTCATTATTTGTTCCATAATGGCCAAACAGTTCAAACTCTGCTTTGATTCACTGATGCCAATAGCTGCTGCAACATGTCAGTCTGAGGCTGCCCTGTGAAGAGCTGCAAGAATTTCCATAACGAGCTGCTGGTCATGCTGTGCACCACCAGAAGCAGAGCCCTGCATTTTTGATGCCTTTTGCTGAGTGACATGAATACTGGTCTTGGCATTTCTTTCTGCTCTAGCTCTGTGCATTTCTGTCTTATAAATATTATTCACAAGGTATTTGTGCTCATTTATGTAAGTTAAAAGCCTTAAGGGAGGGAGAAAGATGTGAAAAGACAAATATTTACCCCTTCTTCAGCTACTTCTTTCCTTAAGACAAACATATGACTTTGTTTCTATGGCTAATCTTCTATAAAATCCCCTTTCTGTACATTTAATGAATTCCTTACGCCCACTATCTACTGCTCAGAGGCAGATCCTTCTACCTACTAACTCCACAAAGCCATTATGCCTTCAGATTTCTGAAAGCACAAGGATCGCCTGAATCAACATTAAAACCCCATGGTTTGAGGAGTGAGGTGGGAGTTGCTCCAAATCTGCAAACGGCTCTATTAATGAGCCACCTTTTCTACCTGCTGGAACTGACAGAGGGAATATCCACTTCCTACCGAGTTATCCCTGCGAGACTAAGGCAGAGGATGTGGCTCTTCTCTTGTAGCTTCCTCTGTTATTTACAGTTGCTAGAAGCACTTCCTTGCTGGAGCTAAGTTGACAGCAGAGCTTAGCCTTATGAGGTTGGACTAATGAGGGGAAACTCCTTTTTCTGACCGCCCTTCTGTTTTTCTGCCTCCTAGGAAAGAATAGCAAATACAAGTAGCTGCAGGAGGCAAGGTGGTATTTTATCTCCACAGAGGAAAGCTGAAATGGGTTTCAGCTCCAGCTAACTAGAATGATGAGGAAATGGAAACAGAGTGGCTGGGAGGGGTGGGGTGGAGGGCTGGGGAGGAAGGTCAGGGTAAGTCGTTTTGCATTTCCAAAAGAAAAATAAATTACTTTTTAATCAAATAAAATGGGAATTCAAAAATTCAGGTTGAACCAGATATTGCACATGGGCTCTATTTAAAATGATTTCTTTAGGAATAAAGAGGTACCTTTCAAGATTAAATACAAACTATAGTTTAAACAAATGCTTTGGAAAAATCTGTTTTAAAATACAGAGAACTGTGTAAATCTGACTTAAATTTGTAAAAGGCTTTTGTCTTGCAGAAGGTTTGTCAAAAAATTCCACACAGACCTGTACTAAACTTTGTATTTGCAGAGCTATCTTTTGCATTTCCTCCTTGGTCTTAGCAACTGAATTCACAATATCCTTTTGTTAGCGGTCCTCTACCTTTTCCAAGTTATTTCAGGATAATTAATGCAATTTTTCCTGACTTTCTTAAGCTAGAAAATTATGTGATGTATTTAGAAGAAGCCTATGGATCAAATTCTTCAGCCTAAAACCTCATTGCTCAAGTTAAGCTAAGCTCTGGGCGTTGCTGGTTTACATCTATTTTTGCCTTTTGCTTTGATTCCACAGGAGCATACTAACATGCAGGTGTGAAGGCTGAGACTGTGTGTTTGTGGGTCTAACGCTGGGGGAAAGAATTAAGGTAGGCCTGGAGGACCCTTTGACAGATGGCTGTAACCATAGCTTTGTCTGGGGTGCTAAAGATACAGGTTGTACCATGGTAATAACAAATAAATACTAGAAATACAAAAAAGCACGCCTAAGGCATGCTGAGACCTTTATAACAGGATTGGGGTTATTTTAGTGCCTATTCTTAGGTTTAGGCTTGGGCCTGAATAGAAGCAGCTGTCAAATGATTTGTGCAGGGCCCAAGGATTCATGCTGAAAGGCTATGCCTTTACGCTGTAATTTTCTGTAGAGTAGCTTGGGTGACTTGGGCACTCAGGTTACAACTGAAACTGGCCAGAAACAGGTGTAAACAGACTCAGGCTGAACAGAGGAGAGCCTGGCTACATGTTTAACAGTGGAGGCTGGCCACCTTGTGTCTAAGCTTGTTGGATGGGGAGAGAGAACCTGTGTAGGCAGCAGACCAGCATTAATGGAAACTGTGCCTGGGTGGAAATTGGCAGTAAAACAGGGCAGGATGCTGAGGCTTGATTTTTACTGCAGATGAATTTTTGTGGCCTAGGATTTAGCTAAGGCTTTGGAAGAACAGGATAAAACATCTGATGCTTGGTGTTGGGGATGTTTTCTCCTTTGCTTGGAGTCTGGCAGGCAGGCTGGGGGCTGTGACACTTTGGGTGGTGACCCTAATGGGTTACTTAAGGACAAAAAGCAGGAGGTTGCAGGGCTGACTTTAAAGCCTGGGTTTGAACTACCACCTTTCCTCCTAGTGGTCATATTCCCACTTCCCAGCCCCACTCCCAAAGAGGGAGAAATTAAATCATTTTTCAGATGAAACCATAGAAACCAAGGTCAAAGTCACAGCTCACAGCAAATCAAGTGTGTAATGGGATCAAGTGGCATGTGCTATTCCTAACTTGTCTCTGACTGCTCAAACAGTAAGAGGCAGAGGCTCTTCCTGTCACAGCCTGTCAGTCTTGGCTATTCCAGCAGCACCAAAAACCCCCTGTATATTGCAAGTGACACACAGAGTAATATGAGGGAGAAGTAGTTCACTGGATTCATCAGGCAAACTTTTCTCTCCCAGACTGCAGTATAGGAGACAGTGATGGTCTTGGTCCCTATTCCTTTCTCTCTTCTGTAAGACATTATGATTCAGGATTGATTTGTGTAGCTGCAGATGTTGCTGGGCTTGAAAGCAGGAACAATTAACAGAAGTTGTACTTAAAAATAAACCCTCTTTCTCACATGTTCTCTCTCTGCTTTGTCAGATCTTCTTGGTGCTGCACTGGAAGCAGCAGAAAACTTTCTGAGTCTGCTTCTGCTCTTTGCCTTCTGCCTACTGCACAAGAAAGTAGTCCCGCCCCAGCTGCAATGGCATTACTGTTGTGTGCATGGGATATCAGTGAAGGCAGAACATTCTGAATTTCACCTGTGGCACCTTGAGAAGAATTTGCTGGGAATGTCAACCAGCAGAGCAACAGGAGAGAAACAATAGACCTAAGGCAGGCCCAGGACCTGTTAATGGACTCTGGGAAATGCTATGCTCCTTGCCACATGTGGAAGGAAGGTTTGAATAGTTCTGAAAATATTCTGGAGCTTAATCCTACATCCTGTTATGCCTTAGAAGCTATAGTGCACACAGCAAAGGTACAAGACAATAATCAGACCCCAGGGGAGCTAAAAGAGCTTTCTTTGAAACCTAGGCAACAATCTCACAGTTGTGTTCCTCTGCACCAGATAAGGAACATGAAGTAGCATGAGAGGAAATCTACCTGTGGCTTTCGGGACAATGAATGCATGGGATACAGAGTTCCCATCAGGAAGGAAGCTATGGAGTGGTGCAGTGAATGCAAGCAGGGTCCCCATTAGATGGCAACTGTCAAAAGTAGCCTGTCAAGGCATCTCTTCGGTTCCTTACTTTAAGTCACAGACCCTGTATTATACAACACAATGCAATGTTTGATCATTAATCAGGGAGAAAGGGCCACGGGATGCACAGAGCACTATGGGCATGGGGAAAGGTAGGCTGAATGGTGACCTGGGATTAATTCCTGTTTTATCCCTAAGTGCTTAGTATGATGTGTTACCCTGTGTCTTTGTTTGCCCAGATAGGGATGCTAGATAGGCTGGTACTACCCTTACTTCACAGGGCTGCTGTGTCAGTGAATGAATTTGACATGGTTAGGAAGGAGCCATGCTGTATGTGGTACACAAATAGGAACAAAGGCCTCCCTGCACTTTTTGCCACTCTTCAGACATCTACATGTTGGTATGCCCTCTGATGCTCTTCCAGAGTAAGCCAGTCAGCTCTCCAAGCAGAGGAACAGAGGCTCAGATTGACCCAGATAGCTTCAGAAGGCCACAGAAGGAAACATGAGCTGTCCTGACTCAAAGCTTTTGGTGGCTTTTGGATAAATCTCTATCTCCCTTTAAGATTATGAGCTCTGATAAGATGCTCAGTGGAGTGGGGAGTTTGTCTTGGAAGGATGTGCGCTTTTACTATTACATTTTAAATGTAATCATTGATAACAATAGTTCTTAATAACCTCCTTGATTGAATTAAGCAAGGTCATTGCAAGGGAAAGGGCACCTAAATTTTTGTTAGTTAAATGTGCCGCATGCACAAACTTGCACTCCCTCATACTCAGTCTGTGGTTCATTGGTTTCAGTTGCCCATAGCAGTGCTTTGGTGGCTAGCCACGGCACTAAGGTATGGAACTGGGTCTTTGGATGATTCATCAATGTCCATACAGACAGTACCCACAACCTTCTTTCAAATTTATATGCAGTCTGCAGCCTTTGGAGATGCCTGCTGTATTCCATTTTTTGACGTCCAGCAATGTTTCTCTTATCAGTGGTATCATGCTTATGAGATTCTGGGTATCATCTATCACTCTTCTGTAGAGGGCTGGTAGTGCTTGGTCTGTTGTAAATAGACTAGAAAATGAGATGCTAAAAGCAAGGGACTGTTCCTTTGCCAAAGCAGTCTGTGACACAACATCTGTAATATGACTGTCTGATATCAACAGATCAACTGTCTGATATCTATCCATGATGATATGAACCTGATGCATGGAAAGCATGGTGGGAGGAAACAGAATCCTTCTCAGATGTGGAGTTCTCTTGAAGATGACAAGGATGATATCTTCTGGCTCCTCAAGTTATTAAAAGCCTGGGCTGCTTTATGCATTAAGTATATTTGCATGCTTTGAGCTGCTGGAAAAATTAGAGTCAGGCCAAGAGACCTGAAGAAAGGCCTCTTTTTCGGACTCTTGTCTAACAGGGACACTGTCACAGGAAACCAAGCAGACACAGTTCGAAAAGGCATTTTAGAGTCTTAGATTTTCTTCTACTCTGTGACTGGATGTTGCTGCATCCTAGCTCTTATTTGATGCAGCGGCTTATGAGACAAGAGAGAAACCACAGTGCTGCTTGTGTGTGGGGTCTGTCTGTGTGAAGCACAGGGATCATGAGACTCTTAGGCTAAGTGCCTCAGATGTGACAGAAGAGGTGTATCTTTAGATGTATTACAGACAGTAAATTATATTTATTCTTTCTGCCAGGAAGGAATAAAATCTGTTCAGGAAGAAAGGGGGAGTACAGGTGAAGCTGAATCCAAGGGAAATCATGCCTGTGGCTAACAGAATCACTGAAACGTTATCCTTGCTTTTTTTTCTCCGGATGTGAAAATTTATTCAGTGAGAATACTTGTTCCCTTAACAAGTGATCCCTGTAGCACACAGATTCATTCAGGACTGTGGCTTCCTGATGACTTGTTTCGTGACCTGCTAGAGAAAGCTCCAGTGTTCACACAGTTCACTGCAGCTTTAATTTGGCACACCAGGAAAAAATCCTCACTGGGAGCTGAATAGCATGGGGTAGCACTGTCAATACGTTACAGCCATACCAGATGTTTCACAGTTCTGCAAAATTGCACTAGCGTTTTCTACAGTCAGCTCTGGAAAACTATTTGCTAAGAGAGAAAAGCATATAATATTTATCAGACAAAAAGGAACGCCAAATATGCAGTATTTGTTTCATGAGAAATCAAATCTATAAGGAAATTTTAACTTACGTATTTTTTTGCTTTCCTCCAAGAGATAAAGTGTAAATACAGCAGGCCACTAGGAATAGATTAAGAACTCAGGAAGTAGATGAGAGGGAGAGCAGAAACTGAGGAATCAAATCTGTCTCCCTTTTTTGTCAATGTCTTATTCACAATGTCAGTCTTGACTTATGCTGAAGACTAGTTCTTGTCCTCCATCTCAGCCTGAGAAAAGGTCAAAGCTAAAGAATACACCTGAGGCATATTCAGCAGCAAGTTCAGACATGAGCTTTTAGAAACTTGATAAAATGTTGCAAGATGGTAGAGCATCCCAGGTGTACTTTTGCTTGATGGGGCAGTCAGCAGAACAGAGGATGATGGGCATCACAGCCAGATGGCACCTTAGAATAAACTAAGTCCTTGGTCTGTTCCTTTGGCAGTATAGCTGAGGACTACCTCTCTTGCAGGCTGCAAGTGCTTCTTTATGCCTGAAACCAAGATGTCTGGTATTTCTTCCTCCTGGAGCTCTGACTAGGACTCTTTTTAGAGTACAGCCAGTCTCTAGCCCAGCTGAGACAGTAATTCAAAAAAGTAACCCACAGACTGTTGGTGACCAAGATGCTGAAATTTCCTTAAGATATGTTCTGTTTGCTGCCAAACAGTATGCTTATGTGAATGCACAAGTTCAAAGGAGACATTTCGGGGGTAACGTGTGTGTGAAAATGTGAAAATTACAGTTTTTTGCAAGAAACATACTAGATTTCAAGAAAGCATTTTTGAAGGGGTGCCTGCAAATTCTGCGTGGGATTTTCTCATCAAAACCAGAAGAAATGAGTACCCTCAGAGAAGCCTTAGTGTCAGTAATGACATGGTACAAAACCTAGCTGCATCACCTGGCCTTGAGAAGGACACCAAGGTCAAGTCCTCACTTTGGTTGGTATAACTGTGTGAGCAGGTAACTGTAGTAGAGCGGTCAGGAAAACAGACTGAGGTTTGCATTTCCATCCCTCCAACATCTTCTAGTACTGCCTTTCCAAAATGGGGTCAATAGGCACCTGCAGATGAATGAAGCAATAAATTTGAAAGTATTGATTCCTGGGTCAACAACTACTGTACTTACAGCTCCTCATAAGACCTTTGTATGAGTAGACAGCTTTGGAGTTTATTGCTGGGTCACCAGAACAAGAAAACAGCTGGTGGGTGAAGTTCCATATGCTTCTTAGTTTTCCCTTAGGCTAGCCAGGCTGCTTTGCAAGGGCAAACTTTGAATGTATCAAAAAATCAATACAGTCTAAAAATCCAGACTTACTATTGATTGTGTCCTTGAAATTCTTCTCTTGACTGGTTTGCTATTTTTGTTTGTAATTAAGGTCGAAATCACTCTTCTTGTTACCTGCGGACTCTACCAGTTCATTCCAAGGTCTTCCCACCCACCTACCTTCTGCTCACTTTGCAGTTAGTTTTAAAGGGAATTCTTTAACATTCTGATGGAAATCGTAGGAATCCTTTCTCTGCTTGATCAGATTAAAACATATCTATAATGGGCAGACAATGAGGTCCTACAAATTGTTGTCTCAGTTACAGGATTACTTTTGGTTAAGATACTGGAGCAAGTGTTTATGAATTTTTATAAGTAACATATGCCTTTTACAAGGATAATCTCAAGCTTATAAACACGGTAATGCACCTGCCTGCATTTTCACCTGATGAGTTTTAAAACTTTTTTTTGATCTACAACTTGTTTTTTGTAGGACTGTAGTAAAGGAGTTGAAAACTTCTCCTGTAGACAGGTCCTACACTTCTTATGCCATTTGAATTGCGAATGCAAGAAAAATAAATGAATGTTCCTTGATAATTAATAACAGTTGAACAATAATTGAATAACTAAAGACTCCAGAACAATTTTTTTTTTTGTCTGGGTAATATATGTCCCTTTTCTTCATAACCGACTGAGAGCATCTAAAGCAGTACAGAATTTAAATGGTCAGTTTGAACTTTCTGGGAGTTTCTGTTAAAGAAATAGTGAGTTGGAAAATAAAGCCTGGATTTCATGGTGTTTATAGTGTTATCTGTTTTCAAACCATGTAACAAGCTAAAATGTGTGTGTTGTTCAACTTTGTATAATGATTTTCTTGTGTGAAACTCTACCTGGTGCACTACAGACTACAGGGGAGGATAGAGCTTGCGCCCTCCTTATGTAGAGAGACTCCACTGCTTATAGGAAAACATACTTGAAAGATCAGGCTTCTGCCTTTAAAAAGATTTCTCCCAATGTATGAGAATAGAAGTTAAAGCATAATGATTAACCCTCTGAAGAAGGTTACCGCACCCTGGTTAGTACCTAGAGGTTGCATAAGACCTAGTCTTAGAAGTGGGAAAACAGTACTGAACCCAGTCTGGGCAACTCAAAGCAGACCCAAAAGCTGTAAATGAATCTTGTGTCCTCTTTAGCATCTTCCAGTTACTCCAGGACACAGGAGAGATGTCATTCAATTGTCAATAAGAAAAAAAGTCCTATTTTTTCTTTTATGAAGGAACGCACAGACCATCTTGGGGGTGTTAGTTGATGAGAAGCTCGACATGACCCAGCAATGTGCGCTTGCAGCCCAGAAAGCCAACTGCATCCTGGGCTGCATCAAAAGAAGAGTGGCCAACAGATCGAGGTATGGAATTCTGCGCCTCTGCTCTGCTCATGTGAGACAAGTGGACCGAGTGCATTCTCAGTAAGTTTGCAGACAACACCAAGTTGGGCAGGAGTGTTGATCTGCCTGAGGGCAGGAAGGCTCTACAGAGGGATCTGGACAGGCTGGATCAATGGGCCAAGGCCAATTGTATGAGGTTTAATAAGGCCAAGTGCCAGGTCCTGCA
>VYZM01016454.1:3388-25309 GCA_013398915.1 Dromas ardeola | reverse complement strand
TGCACTATGAAAAGACTTGAAATAATATATTTGACCATTGTTGTGGCTTACCCCCAGCCAGCAACTGGGACCACACAGCCTCTCACTTACTCCCCACCAGCTACATTCCCCCAGGCCCCCTTCCTCAAGCAGGGTAGGGAGAAGAGGGAAAAAAGGAGGGGGGGAGGGGAAAATCGTGGGTTGAGATAAAGACAGTTTAATAGAACAGTAACAGAAGGTGGTGGTAATAACAATAACAATAACAATAATAAATAATAATAATAATAAAAGAATATACACAATAAAGTGATACAACACAAGTCACTCTCACCAGCGCAATGATCGGTTGCCCAGCCTGTCCTGAGCAGTTATTGTAGATTCCTGCCTCCCAGACAGCCCCCATTTATACACTGAGCATGATGCCTATTGGATGGAATATTCCTTTGGCCAGCTTATCCCATCTATGCTCCTTCTCAGCTTCTATGGGAAGCTGAAAAATTCCTTGACTAATGTAAATATCACTTGGCAACAACTTAAACACTATATGTTATCAGCATTATTCTCGTAGTAAATCCAAACAAACCAGCTATTAGAAAGAAAATTAACTCTATCCCAGCTGAAACAAGGACACCATTTCTCCCTGCTGCAGAGAAAAAAAATAATATTTGTTACTGAAAAGCAATTTTCATTTAGGATCTCTATTGTTCTCTGTGTGTGTAGAACTTACATTTGTGTAGAATTATATACATATTTGGAATCTTGCAAAAAGATTCTTTGGAACAAACAGTACATCACACATATAGGAAAGATACTGATAATGGCTTGAAAGGGACAATAAACCCATCATTATTCTACTAAGGATGAGAACAAATAATTTCTGTTATTTGTAGAATAATCAGCCTGCTCCTTGACTTAATGGAATTATAGCTGTGATGAGAGGAACAGTAAATTAAGTTCAAAATGGATCAGCTTTGTGTCACCAAAATTACACCTGAGTCATGAATCTAGAAAGTAATTTGACACAAAAATCACACATTTAATAACAAGAGAAAAAGCCTACTTCTTTCAGCACCTGGCAAAAATTGTGCTTGTGACAAAGACATACATACTGATACGTAATTCCTTGACAAAACCAAGACTTTAGTTAATGTCTGTGCTAAACAATAGAATAAAAAGCTTTTCTCAAACCTTGCAATTTGTGACAGGCTTGGAGACAGAAAGAGCCATCAACTTTAATCAACTTATATTGGCACAATCTTTCCCAACAAGAAGCAGTGTCCCCTATGGCTCTTTCTCTGCACAGTCTCTGTAATCTGCCAATCTTTTTGCACAATGACATTAATTTCCAGGTGGTCTGTAGTCAGTCTTTGAATAGCACTATGCATGGATTTGTGTGTGCTGCTGAACTCTATCTTTTCCATGACAATTCAGAGCTCATCAGAGGACAGCTACTAGACAAATCACCCAAGCCATCACCACTGGAGTTACAGGATGCTGTTTTACAGTTTCTTCATTTTAATTAGAAAGTGTCTGAAAAAGGGAAGAGTCCCTGCTGAAAGAAACAGACCAGATAATCCAGGCCTTTTCAGGTGGGAGAAGAGGGCTTTCTCCATACCCACAATCTCTCCTCCTGCTTCTGTGTAGGGTCTGCTGCCAACACAATCCAGTAGGCAGGCTCTCATGCGACAGTTGACATGCCTGTGCATTGTGAAGCATCAGAGTGAGCGGCTGAGATGCAGAGATTGAATGCAAGCTCTGCCAAATGAAAGACGGAGATCCAAAGCCACTAGGTCTGAGGCTGGAGAAAAACATTAGGTCCAGTACAGGTCTCTGATCACTGCAGAGAGACTGTGAGCTGTTTTCAAATATGTGCTGTACACGAAAGCATACCGAGCTCAAATGCGGGGAAGGAGGTGATAGCTTACCAGTATCTGTTTGTCATACCTGTATCACTGGCCTCTCCAGAGCATTTGCAGGCTCAAAGGGTGTGATAACACCAATCAGAGGAGGCATCAGCACAATCTACAGTTTTGTCCTGGCCTGCGGATATGTTTGCCAGAATCACTTACTGAGCAAGCATAGTCTCAGATGTCATGAATGCCAAGAGGACAGTTACAGAGGAGATAGCACTGACGTTTGCTAGAAATGTATTTAAAAGGATCTTTCAATCTCATTCTGCTGAAGGAGGCTTGCTGATACTCCTTACAAGGACAGGAGGTATCACAGCTGACCCAGTCAAATTTCCATTCAGGGTCATTGCAGCACCTGAATGTCTCTAGCTTTTGGGAAACGGAAGGGACAGATTTTGCTACAGAGCACACATTGGATCTACAAGTGCACTGCCAGCCTCCTCCTCCTGAGTTGGAAAGAACGGTCTTCATTCTAGAACTGTGAAAATGGCTTTTCTTGTCTCCCTGGCCACATTTCAGTCTGCTGGCACTCTGAAATGCATGTATATCCGCTGCTTCCGGATGGGTCCCCATCTTGTCTCATCAGTATGCAGTCCATTTGTCCATGTTCTTTTCACATCTATTCTTCACTGAGATCCATCTGGGCAGTGGCTGACGCCAACACTTAGTTGGACAGCTATTTGTAAACAATGAGATGAAATGAAACAAAAGCTCCCTCTTCAAAACATTTCTCCTTCCATGTTGTGAAGTTCCTCCTTTGTCTTTTGATTGTTTGATTGTCTTTTCTTTGTGAGGAGAAAGAGAGATACAGCTCAATGGAGACAGACAGGCAGGCAAACAACAACATTAAAAATCAGAGGTTTCTTGATAGTGAAGTGTTTGGTACTCAGAATAATAATAACCTGAACTATATAAAATACATATGCAGCAATCATTCACTGTACACAAATCAACGTGGAACAAACAGACGTTTATGAATTATATTCTTGCCAATCTTGTTCAAGTATGCTGAGATAATCTTTTTTCAAGTACGCTGACAGGAGCTATCCCAGTCTTCCACTCTCCTCCCCCTCCCTTTCACAAACACTTGGATCTTGCTGGGAAAGTTTGGTGTTGGATTCCCCATACAGGAATGGCCTTGCCCCCATACATGACCATGGGAGTACTGTAGCATATAAAGCTGACCACTCTGAAGAGCTGCCTGTGAGCCCAGCTGTACTGCCTCAGTCTCTGTATCATCTCCAGTATTCTGGACTGTTGTTGTTGGGGCTTCTCAGGGTGCCCAAAAATAGTTGTCCAGGTATGACACAGTTCCTGTGCTTTCTGTATTTCTAAATGCATAGCAAAAAGGGCATCAGCAGAAGCAGCAGTCTACTGAATTTTTCACATTCTTCCTGATAACCTGTTCTCCACAGCAGCTAGACATTAGGGAGAACATTTTCAATAAGTTTCTCAGTACAACATAAATCTTCCAGCATATGTGCAGGGAAAGAAGGGAGTTTCCACAGTAGATAATGTAACTTTTGACTATAGAAGCATACAGAAATTTTTCATGTTGGACAAAATTTCCTGATGTGAAGTGAAATGGTATTTGATGATGGTCATTTCTGAGCATCTGACTGTACAAACTAGCTGTCACCACTTAAATGGCTTTAGCATTAGTCAAACTGAAGAGGACAATGTGAAGCCATCTGACTTGCTTGAGTACAGCCTACTAATAATGAGGGGAAATGCCTAGGCAAGAAGAGGAGCACTTTTGAGATCTTTTTATTAAGTAAAACTTTTCATTTATTGTTTCCTTTGGTAGGACAGCAGAGAAATGCTCATCAGCATAAGAACACAACAAGGAGCTAGAGGCAGTAGACACTTCAGTGTCAAGAGGATTATTTGGGCCAGCTCGCCTGTTGATGTCCATGCAGTTGTACTGTTGATAGCAGCTGAGATCCTTATTCAATATCCTACTAAAATTTCTCCTGTCCCCAACCAGGAATGGTTAAACATGTCTCACTTCAAGTGACAGAGCTGTGCTATCTACTTTAAGGAGACATTTAATACAGCTTATATTAGCCAGGCCTTTAGGTTTAACAGAAAAATATTTTAATTTCTAGTGCTTCGTTTGCAACAAGATACGTGAAAATCCTCAGGGTCCTACTCTGTCTTGAGGAGAAAAATTGCTAAGTCTAAACAGAGACTTCTCTGAGAGCATCTATTTTAGTCAAAACATGGCTGTTCATCATGTAGATTTTTAATAGTAGCCATTTTAGAAAACATTTCTGCTCTTTTGCTCAATATTACCAACCTAGTTTCTCTAGAGCACTTCCCCAGTTCCACAGAGGAGAATGAGGCCAGCTCTGGGGACTCTGGGTGACTTGCCATGCTCTTAACTTCTTGGGTGGTTCACTGTGGACAGTGGGTAGGTTTGTCCTGCTTTTCTTCTTCCTGAGCTGCCGTGCTGATGTATGAAGTCGCTAGATCCAGGGGGCCGGCTTCTGCCATTTCCTGTGTGGGCTAGTTGTTCCTCTGCTCAAAGAAAGAGGAGCACGTTTGGCATGAGTTAAATCATTACCCATAGTAGCAGTTTAAGTACTTGCAGCTTCCTGTATTTATGTGTAGTATGACAAAAGCACCAGTGACATGTATTCACCCAGCATTGATCTTTACAGATAGGACTGAGTACTAGAAAAATACAATGCAAGTGGAAAGAACCTCTGCCTGCTCATAGACATCATTGCAGGCAGCTGGAATATGGGGTAGGTTGCTGATGGTGTGTTCAAAGTGCAAAGTAATTTTGCTCTGCCAGTTCAGGCGGAGAGACAGAGTCTGTCCAGGTCCTCATACCTTCAATGCAGCAATTTTGACAAATCCTTTTCCACCCACTAATCCTGCTCAACTTCAGATACAAATGCTCTTTCTGCAGCTCTGGGTGTAATTTTGGGTAGAACAGCACTGCTCTTGTACTGTGATGGGAGATAAATAAATCAATGGCTGATACCCAGCCAGCCTGGACTCATCTTTTCTGTATCCTGACAGAGAAGAAATATGAGTGTGTGAGGCTGTATGCATAGTGTTGATGGCAGGCTGTTCTTCAGGACAGATGAATGCCAGTCATGGTGGAGAGCATCTCGTCCCTGCTGCACTCCAGGATCCTGTTTGCAGCAAGGCAAGCTGAAAGATGAGCAGCTGTCTGTTGGTGGAATGGGTGGAAGCTTTCCAAAGCAAATGCTGCTCTCTGTCTCCCAGCAGCTGAGGGCTGCAGAGTAGGCTGTGAGTAAGATGCTGGTGGTGGAAGACTTTCAGATGGAGATCTGTGGTGTGAAGGTGTCAGTTGATGGAAAGATCAGACTGTCACATAACAAGGGAAGTTATTCACATAATTATCAGTCCTGGGAAAATCTTAATAAGAAAAATCTACTTTCCTCCTTGTTTCTACCCATTACCCCTTACAAAAACATGGAAGAGACCAGTAGCAAATGAGATTCTCAAGGAACGACCCGATCCCAAGGGATACCAAAAGATTTCCTAAGCTGTGAGCGTTTAGGGAGTTGGAAGAGCCCTTTCAGAGTGGAAGAACCCTTTCTGCATGGAACAGAGAAATCAGGGCAATGATGGATACTGAATAAGTGCCTCCTATGACTACAGAGGTGTAAATACACTCCATGACACTGTGCACCTGTGTAGCAGGGCCACAGAAAGCTCACACTTTTAATGCTGGTATTCAGAGATAAATTCCAGTGAGTATACCCATGAAAAAGAAGTATGGAGGAAGACTGATTATGTACACCTTGAAGTGCCTTGATTTGGAGAGTAATTCTCAAATTTTGAGAGTAATTATGAGAGAAAGTTCACTGCTTAATCAAAGGCCTTTGAGTTAAAAAATTGAGCCAACCAATATTTTTTAAAGATCATCAGACAATTGCAGGATGGTTGGATCCAGGCAGTGATGTTCAGGCTGACTACACAGCAATTCAATCCAGGTTGCAGGTGGATTGTTACTTCTGTACGGGTGGGAAGTACCGATGGAGCAGCTGAACACTGCTGCACTTGTGAATGGTATTGATAGCCACACATTACCACCTGCTGCATTAGCTGTGTAGTGAAGGGGCATCTATGAATGGCACCAGCTCCTCCTCATTAAAAAGTCACATCGAGAGTAAAATAGATCTTGTCTTCTGTTAAATCCGGGTATGTCTGTTGTGGCAAGCCATCAGTGGGGTGGGAGAGGGAGGCACTTTCTCTTTCTTTCTCACTTTCCTAGCAGTCATGCTGAAAGCATGCTGTTGAGGCTCATCTTCCATCCCTCTGCCCAGAACAGCTTGCCTACAACTTCCTGAGTCACTTCCCTCTAGAGCCACTTTCTCCCCTGTTGGGGCAAGTGACATTGCAAAGGTTTATCTGTGCCTCACCCAGCCTTCAGGACTGGTATGTTTCCATCCCAGCCCCTTCTCATTCTACAAGATGGGAAGGCTGCTCTGAGAGCAGCCCAAGACTGTTGTGCACACCACATCACTTGTGTGACAGCAAAAGTGTGATGGAAGGTGCAGTGTATGAAATGATGTGGCTGTTTTATACCCTGTTCTGTGGCTGGCAGGGAGTGAACTTTCTTTAGAGAAAAGGGGTACAAGAAAATTGGGACCCCCCCCCCCCCCAAATTTCNNATTTCATTTCAACATCCCAGATTCGGACCTCCCCAAAGCTTCTGTAAATACAATTATGTGCCAGTACAACCTGAAATCCTGATTGTAGGCGTAGATGAGTCTGCAGGATTTTCTCAAATGTGGCACTGGTTCAAGGTTATCTTTGTGTTTGGCACCAGCCCAGGTGGATGTGTTTAGTGGATATAGATGCCTGCAAGGCTGCAGCAAAGCTGTTATGTAAAGCCAGTAAAACTCCTGTGCAAGGAAGCCGAATGTGCCAACCCTAATAAGGGTGCTGCATTTAACATGCTGCCAGTGCTGCGTTCTCTGCATGGGATCTTCCCAGCAGTGTTCCCACTGAGGCCCATGGAGCTTTGCTGCTGTTGAAAGAAGTAAGAGCGTGGCTGAACTGTGTGCAATCCTTTCTCCAGGAACTCATCTGTGCTTAAGCATGGGGAAGAAATGGGCTGAGGAGCTTCATTTGTAGCTGAGGTATTGGGTGGTACACATCACAGGGCATAGTTCAAGGTTGTTACTCTGTCTGGTTCCTCAGCTTTGTATCCAGATGAACTATGCAGAATCCAGAACAAAGGTGTCATTTATGCTCTTGTGCAAAATATATATCTTCCCCTTGAACACAAATGGCTAAAAGTCCGTGGGGAAGGATTTGCCTTACACCTTACTTCTCAGTCTTCCCTCCCACTGCAGAATTGAATCAACGCAATCTCCTTGCATCATTCCTCTTATTCTTATCTTACTGTATCACCTGTTTCTGCCGTGTAAAAATTCATGGATCCCTTGAAAACATGGTGGTTCCATATTCTGGGAGATACCTGCTGAAAATTTAACTAGCATATGACTCTCATGGCTTTTTCTTAACCACAGAAGAAAATCAGGTCTTGATCCTGAAAAAATGCTGCCGCTTTCATAATACAGATCTAAATCTATTTTTAAAAAAATGGGAAGAAAACAAGTTTTTGTGTTTGTTTTTTTTTTTTCTTTTCCCAAAGTCTGCTGTAATTGTATAATGTCACATATTTGGCAAGTGTTATTGCGTTGCTATAGTAATCTTAAATTATGACCAGGATGAATTTTTACTCAAGGCTAATTTAGGACTCATATGGCTCAAAACCACTTTGTGAACTTCACTGAGCCCTGGAAGAATCATTTGGATCTCAACAAACATTTTCTCTGAGCCTCTAGTTTCCCAATAATCCCATTGTTGTCATTTTGAAGCAATGTTCCTTAAATGGGCCACTGAAATACATTTGTATTAAACAAAACCAAAACCTCCAAGAAGCACAGTACCAGTTTTAACGTGGGAGTTTTTCTCGTCTCATTGCCAAAGAGGATGAGATAGATGTTAGTCACATCTCCAGATAGTCCTGAAGTCAGAACAGTCAATCCTTCAGCTGGACAATGGGAAGTGGCAATAAGGAGTCCTGCTTTTGAAAGAAAGAGCTTTGTTTTTTATGTTATAATATATGGGAAGACTCTGTATCAATGCCTTAAGGTCCTCTGTCCCATGGGATAAGGGAGTGAAAATACCTCCAGCCCTCTCTTATTAACTTCAGACAACTGTGTTCTTGGCTCATCATCCCACCCAGAGACCACTGTCTCCCTTCATGACAGTAATAACTGGTTTGTACCATGCAAACTGAATTCTCAAGTTTCACCATCAGAAAGTCCTTTGGGTGAAATCTCAAATGCAGGGCACTCAAATGCTGGCACTTGTTGTGGTCTTGCCCAGCGTTGTCTATGTCAAGAGTCTTTCTAGAGAATGCTGTGGACCCATTTTGCCGCATGGAAATGAGGGACGACTGAGCAGGATCCACATCTCAGCATGAGGCTGGACAGGTCTCTAAGTCCTGCTGTTCAGAAACTGCCTTTTGACAATGGAGTGCAGGCACTCAAAAAGAAATTTTAAGCCATGGTGCCGTGCCTCAGATGGGAGTCTCACATTTATATTCCTGTGCACTATATTTATACTGCTGTGCACTGGGACCATCTTTTCTGATTAACTTACTTTCTATTTCCTTTCTATAGCTGCATTCTGTTCCCAGGGCCCAAACCTTCTGGCAATAGCTTCGTCCTGTTTAACTGTAGTGCAGATTATACCATGGTGTCATTAACTCTGCCTAATTCTGTGCATAGCAGTGTGCTTGTTCTGGTGTTGGAAAGGTCAATTTGACAATATGGGATTTTATGAGGGATAAAATGCAGAAACCTCTAGAAAACTACATCTGCTTGTGGAGACATAGCATGGAAATTGACGTGAATAAGAATCAGATGCCCAAACAAATTAAGAAATAAAAAAATCTAACCTTTTCATATGGGTAGACCTGGAGAAGGAACGGTAGGCTAGTCAGGAAGAAGGGCTTTTTCACCACTCAGAACAAACAGAACCAAACATAATGGGAGCTTATCTTTAGGCCATGCTTTTGCAGCTTAGGCCCATCTGTCTGTCTAGTGCCTGGGTTTTTTTCTGAGCAGTGGAGCAGATTTCATATTCTGTGAACCTTGCATGAGTGTCTGGAGAATAAAGAAGCAACAACTGAAGAAAAGAATCCCTGGAGAAGTAAGCTTGGACAGTTGGGCAGGATTCAAGCTCTGGTCTTTGGCAAAGCAGAGATGTACAAGCTTCTGCTCACTTACGTGCTCATATTGGGATCATAAATGGGGAATTAAGAGCTGAAGACTAATAGAATTTGTGTGGATTTCCAAGACACCTGGGAAACTTGCCTTCCTTTCAGCATTTCGACATTTCCTTCCAATACTTTTATCATATAAAATTGGCCTTACCTCTATCAACATCCCTCCTGGTATCTGCATATATCCAAGACACTATCCCTGTTATGTTCCTGAAAATACGCCCCAAAAGAAAATATTTCCTGTCCTAGACTGTTAGTATACATACTTCTTGTGGTTATTTTCCTACTTTTGTCTGTGTCAGTTCTCACAATAGTTTCTATTCAGTGTTTGTTGTGCAGATGCAAAGATCCTCAGGGATTACCCAACAAGCCTCGGTATCTACTTCTTTAAATACAAAGATAGTCTCCCTAAATCTTTTTGCTCCCTTTTTTGTCTCCCCTCTCACTGATTTTTAGAAATCCATGTTGGAAGTCAGCAAAGATGTTCAGAACTGGAATATGACACAAGAATTTTTATGCTTTTATTGCATATACAAGGCATATGTAAATGCAGATAAAAACAGACCTGTTTCTCCAGTCACAGCCTGATCCTTAAGCATGATTTTAACTTTTTTTTTTCCTTTCTGACTTGAGAGAACAAAAAGCTGCATGTATTTACTACATAACTACAAGATGATAAAAGCTGTATGATTTAATCAATAAAGCACAACTTCCACAGTCTAACAGAGTTTTCCATCTGTTATACATAGTTGGCTTCCTAACACCACAAATAGGTTCTAGAATCATTACATGTGAGGCATACTCCATTGGACAGAGGCAGGTGAATTTTCTTTTGTGCAGGAGCCTAAGTGGTACACGTCCCAGAAGGCAGTTGGTTGTAAGGATAATAAGGGACTTAAGGTGCACAGCATATTCCTCTTTCTGTGTCTGTGCTACTTCCAATCTATCGGTCAGTCAGAGATACTTACTGCAAATGAGACCGTAGTCTGACCTGAGCCGCCATCCTAGAGAATGCAGAATATCTGATACTAGATATCAGATTTATTGCCTCCCAAGAGCCATATACAAATGTTCCTACACGTCTGGCAGGTGGATACGCTTGTTATTTTGTCTTCAGAATGATCCACTGTTTTTGTGACGGCAAAAGTTTCTTGCTTTAGCCGACAACAATTTCCTATGAGCCTTTTTCCCGTGACATTTCTTTTCAGCCTAACTCAGGCTCTAATCCTAATCTGTAATGTGAACAATTTATTGTTCAGCTTTAGCTGGAACTTGACCTGCCTCAATGTTGTGGTTTTATTTTGCCTCCAAGGTTCAGCCTGTTGCTAGTCTTTAGATTGTTTTGGAGAAGGATGGATAATCCCCGTTCTAAGTAAAACAAAAATGCCTGCTATAGTACCAAAACAGAAGATACCTGTTCTACATACTTACAACCAAATGTGGAGCTCATTGCAGTTTTTCAAAACTGTACATAGGATAATTCTCTCATTGCTGGCATTAGGAGTTTTGAAAACTAATTCAGCATAAAAAGCTGCTCATGAAATTTTATCCCTGTGTTTGGACCAAAGGAACAGAGAAGAAAACCAAGCATCCTCTCTAATGACTAACAGACTAATGGCATTATTGCAGTAAGCACATTCTTTCTTTGTGACAGTCCAGAAAAACTTGCGAGGAATCCCAAGTACATCAGCTTACTTTCAGAAGCTGCAAAACTGATGATGCCATTTATTTCAATTTGTTTTTGATCTCCATTTGTGTGTTCTTTTGCATGCCTGTAGCAGGAAAGTCTTATGTAGAGATACAAGTCCACTTGCAGCCCATGTGTATTCAACAGAATTCCTGCCCCTGAACTCACTGCAGTGGAAGGGAACTAATTGAATCTTGTATAAAGTATAGGAATACTGTTATCTTTTTTAGCTGAACTTAGGTACATTCCACTTTTCCACAGCTAACATGCACATCATAGAGCATATAATCTTTTAAAGGAATAAGTTCAGGTGAAGCGTCATCATTATTTTGTACTAATGCTGCCTCTTTAATTAAGTTTAGCACTGGAATTGATTTGCTGTGAATAAATCTTTGTCATTTATGGATAAATTGGAAAATCAATCAAATAAATGTTAACAGTTTTGTGAAGAAATCAGTTTGAAGGTGTAGGGAATTAACTTTTGGCTAGATGACAGATGCCCACCAAAACACTCTCTCCCCCTCTCTCTCCCCAAGATGGGGAGAAAATAAGATGAAAAATCTTGTTGATTGAGATAAATACAGGGAGATGACTTATTAATTACTGGTTAACCCATCACAGAAGGGTGAAAAAAAATAGTGACAAGTAAACCTCTAGGGTTTTTCTTCTTTTGTTATTTTTTTAGCTAGTACCTTCGTTAATTCTGCGTCAAAGTGACAGAACCGATATTGTCTTGTGTGCTTGTGCTTAAGTGAATGGTGAAATATGGCAATTTTTGCTGAAAATAGGAGCTGGGTTTTCCTGTATTCAGTATAGCAAATGTGTGTTTCAGTTGCTTTTTGGAACTTTACCAGTTTCACCCAGACAAAATGGTAGAAGTCATTTATGTAATGTTTAAACTGGAGGTCCAAGCAGTTCAAAGAGGTGTATACCATGGAAAAAAGCAGCGGCGCTCATGCAATGGACAATCAGGATATCAGGGCTCTGACACATACTGCAAAGTGCATGCAGTTTAAACATATCCTACAACTACCAGGTTGCAAGATTCAAGCTCAGAGGTCTTGGCCAGGTTGAGATATGAATTATATTATTACTGTCCCAGCAAAGACTGTCCCAGTCCTAAAATGGTATAGAAAAGACTTTACAATCCAAGCTCAAGTAAGTAATGAGGCATGCAGAAATTAAGTGACTTGTCAAGGTCATCCTGGAAGTTTGTGTTAAAGCCAGGGATTCTAGCCTGTTCAACAGACTGAATTGCAGTGCACCTGGCAAAGTTCTTGAGCAGCTTGCTGGCTTATGTCAAGGCAAGGACATTGGTCCTCATAAACTGTTGGCTTGGTAAGATGTCAAGTGGTGGAATTCTACCAGCTCTCACCAGTTCGGCTGCTGGCCTGAGAGGCATCACCTGAGGTTTAGTTCACCCTGAAGAGCAGAGCTACTGCTTTTGTTAACCATTCTTGCTAGCTGCTGGCAGCCAGTAGCTGCACCTTACAGCTGATCCTCCCACTTGGTTTTCTCTGTGAGGTCCCAGTAACATCCTCTTCAGAGAATGCAGCTCCTCAGTTGGACTACAGTGATGTAGAAATCTCACATCTGCTTCTAGCAGTAAAAGAGACTTCTCCAATGAATACCATTCTCCCTCTTTCTTCTAGATATCCTGCAAAATAGCTGTCAACAATATAAGACCAAGGTGACCCCTCACTCTGGGGACATCTGGACAGAGCTGGGTGTGCCCATACTTTTTTCAATGCAACCATAACTTACGTAGTTCATCTGGCTCTATGACACATGTGGTTTTTGCCACACCCAAAGACTGGAGATAAGGTCTGCTCACACTTGGTCCTTTAGTCCTTTTCATTCAGCTTCTCCACAAAAGCTGACAGAATGCTTATTTTGTCTTCTCGCCCTGTGAGGCGCTCAAGGAGAAGCGGGTGTCCACACTCAGGTCTCAAGCTGACATCAGCAGCTGCAGGGAGGGGGCTTCCATAGGTTTTACAAAGCGAAGTGCAAAGGCAAGTTTAGGGTGCTTGAAAGCTGAACATGAAGTCAGGATCTGTCTGGCACACCTCCACAATATAACCTTTACCTTCTTGGTGAAGGAGGGGTCGAGGGATAGTAATAGTTCAATAGTGACGGTTGTATGTTTCTTTCAAGCAAGGCATCTCGTCAGCAGCCCTGAAGGCAGTTCCAAGACTGGAACAGTATAACACCCACTCTAAAAGTCAGGGAACCAGTGTGAGAATTAGACAAGGGAATCACTGCCTTGTAAAGAAACTCAATTCTACCTACTGCACATTTGTATGTGGGAAAGTGGGGTCCTGGTGAAATGCCAGACCATGTAAATCTGGAACTGGGAAGAAAAGTGTCCCAAGAAGAGACTCCTGCAACATGCGTCCAGCTTTTTGGGAATGGGAAAGATTTTCTGGAAAACAAGTGGCAGCAGAGAAAACAAGCGTCTGGAATGAAGTCATCTTAAATTAACTTTAGGAAATGAAACGTATGAGTGATTAGATGTAATGTTACATGGAGGAACTAATATTTAATCATAATAATATTTTATAACATTATTACCATTATTAATATGAATNTGTAATAACTATATTGTATTATTAATTTTAATACAATTAATTTAGATAGTAATGTGTATATATATTATTATATTTTATATAATAATGTCTTCTTATTAAATACGCATCTTCAGCCCTCGGGACTGTAGCTCACGAGCCCCAGTTGGCAAACAGTCTGAGGTATGTTTTCAATATAATTTGTATAACCTGCTTTAATAATTGACTCTACATTATGTAAAAAAAGGTTCACGAGTTTTCTGTGCAGATTGCAGACAACCATCTCCTCCTTTCACAGATAAGCAGAAGGTATAAAACTGCTTCTTTAGGCCCACACGCTTTGTTTGCCAGTTGGGTGCTGTTGGTGCACACAAATGGAGATGCACAGGAGCTTCAGATCAGATGTTTCTTTTCCAGAGAAAGCCTGGAGGTACTTTACGCCTGTATACAGGGCTCAGCTGACAACACACAAAACCAAGACCCATAGCAACAGTGGAAGCCCGTTAGTCATCTTGAGGGGGCTGCTTCTTTTCTGAACCTTCTGCATGTGTCCAGGTAGGATGGTTTGGGTCTTCTTTTGTGTCCTTTCTGTCAAGCAGCTTGTATTTTCCCATCTCAGACCTCCTGACAGCTGTGCCTCCACTGAGAGCTGTGTCCCACGTGTGAGGGCTGCAATTCCTGCTTAGTTACACAGGCAGTTAGGCTCTCCTTGGGATTGCCGGGGAACATTTACAGGTTACAGGGTTTTTGCCTTCAAACGGATCCAGGCCTAGCCCTGCTTAAACCCATTGTTGAACCTTTTCCTGGTGGAGGGACATCATGTCCTAGCTTTGTTGGGCTCTCCTCTGTGTTTGAGACAACTGTCTTTCCACAGGAGGAAAGCTTTCTGGTAAGGAATTGGAACTTGTTATTAGTATGATTCCTGCAGGCTTCCCTGCGCATGACTTCCTCTCCAGTGCTTGCTTGGGCTTCTTAACCTGTCCCGTAGCTAAGCAGAAAGTCACAGCAGCTTTGGATGCCCAGGGTAGCACTCTTTTTTCTGAGACATCATACTAAGTGTGTTATTTTGCTTTGCATGGCTTAGAAAGTGAAAGCAAAGTGCCCTATAACTGGTAAGTCACATGCTGGTAGGATAATGCCACTCACCTGCCACAGCATGGTAGGCCCCAGCATGGGGTCCCATGAGCGAGAATAGACCAGACATGGAGGACCTGAAGGAGTAGCCTTTTGTCTCAGGTGAGAGAAACACCACCCCCCTGAATTTCAAAAAACACTGAGGAACTTGCTCCTCTCTCACAGGGAGAGATACGTCCTGGGGTATCACATTCTTCCACAGGCAGCTTCCATTTGAGTCTCCTGCTTGGTAGAAGAAGCTGCCTTGTGCAAGGCAGGTCAAGCACTGTCCCTCTGAGAGCATCCAGCAGCTGTGGCTGGTCTTACTCACCATTTCAGAGCGGGGAAGGGATTTGACCACTACGTAGTCTCATGTCAGTCTGAGGTGAAAGGTGGAGACAGAGGATAAATAGAAACATCCCTATCAACAGAGAAAGAGTTCCCTGCTGAAACCCCAAGCTGGACAAATTCCCAGAGGCTTTGGTTCACCTTCCTTAAAAACACTGTTTTGATTTTTCTTGAAAGTTCAGCCTTGAAATTCACACCACTCCCACATACAAAAGCCCTGATGTAAGCAAACAAAAAAGGACTGAAAACACAGTAATAAATGGAGATTCACTGCTCAGCCTCCTTTACAACTATGAATGTTTGTCTGAAATAGTATAGTGGACATGTTTTTCAGATGCAAAGTTTTATAAAACAATGATAGTGGCCAAGAAGGCCAATGCCATCCTGGGTTGCATCAAGAAGAGTGTGGCCAGCAGGTCGAGGGAGGTCATCCTCCCCCTCTACTCTGCCTTGGTGAGGCCACACCTGGAGTACTGTGTCCAGTTCTGGGCTCCCCAGCTCAAGAAGGACAGGGAACTGCTGGAGAGGGTGCAACATAGGGCTACCAAGATGATTAGGGGACTGGAACACCTCTCCTACGAAGAAAGGCTGAGGGAATTGGGTCTGTTTAGTCTAGAAAAGAGACGGCTGAGGGGTGACCTAATTAATGTGTACAAATACTTAAAGGGTGGGTGTCAGGAGGATGGGGCCAGGCTCTTTTCAATGGTGCCAGGCAATAGGACAAGAGGTAATGGGTACAAACTTGAGCATAGGAAGTTCCATCTCAACATGAGGAGGAACTTTACTTTGAGGGTGGCAGAGCACTGGAACAAGCTGTGCAAAGAGGTGGTTGAGTCTCCATCTCTGGAGACATTCAAAACCCGCCTGGACGCGTTCCTGTGTAACCTGCTCTAGGTGACCCTGCTCTGGCAGGGGGGTTGGACTAGATGATCTCCAGAGGTCCCTTCCAACCCTATGATTCTATGATTCTATGATTCTATATGTATTTCACTAACATTCAAATGTGTTACTATGCTTGTGGAAAATTCAACAATGAGAAAAAACTCTTTATCTCATTACTGTTTTGTATAGAAAACACCCAAAAGTTGTCATATTCTCTTTTTAAAGAATAATTTCCTTATCCATAAATTCTTTTCTTTTCTTTGAAAGATGCTTTTTCCATAAAAAATATTTTTTGAAAAATCAAAATTTTAATACCGCTCATGCACTTCCTGCATGGCGTTTGCATGAATAAACCCACAATATTTCCTCAGAGAATCTTCATAATTTTTCAGATGTTATCATTTGTAGTTTAGAGCAACAGTTTGACTCTTTGTTAGCAATAATAATATGAACTTGCTAAGAAAAGCAATTTCAGGTTTTTCTAAGCACTGAAAGAATATTTTAACTTTGTATTTTATTTCAAGAAGTTATATGTTTGAATCAATCTATTTTGAGTTTTATTTTTTAAATTCCCAAAAGGCTGTAGTTGTTCTTTGGTGCCTCATAAAAAAGAGGGACTATATTTTTTTTTTCTTGCATTTAGGTTTATTTAGTGGGGGAGGTGTTGGTGGATATCCTCCAACCCATGTATTACTGCATCATATATTTCTGCTTTTATATTCACTTTAAGACACTGCTTTTGTTTTCTGAGTCTTTGCTGAAAATATGAAGGAAAAAAGCTGTACAATGGACAAAACACAAGTGACGAGCTATTAGCTGAGGAGTTTGGCAGATGTTAGTGAAGTGTTGAGCAACTTTTTCCTAGGAATATGTTCTTATTAAGACTCTTTGTAGCTCCTTTACTCTAGCATCAAATAGCTTACTTTTGGTTTGTCACTTAATTAGGACTACAATCTATAAATTGTTATTGGATAATTACAAAGTTTAATTAACTGTCTCATTGAAAAGGTATATAAGATCTGTAACCCTTGGGAAGAAAGGTTTAGGTTGCAAAACCTTTTCAGTAAGAGTATTCCACTTAATTATCTACTGTTAAAGGTTTCACCAATAAAAAAGCTACTTGCTAAATGAGGAAAGAAGAATGATGATTTTCCTGATGGAAAGGCAAATTGTCCTTATGTGCAGACCTCACTAGGGGTCAATTTTATTTCTTTTCAAAGTCTGCCTTCCATCAGAGACAGGACACCGAATTACAGTACCATGGGCCTGTCCCATGTCCGTCCCTCTGTCTAGAAGGCAATGGATTGTCTGGACAGGTGTGAGGTAACCACAAGAACAATACCACACCACCAGTAACCTAAACTTTAGATTTTTTATTAAGTGGGATGCATAAAGCAGGTTGTTAGCAATTTCTATTCTAAGATTGCTATTCTATCATAGACAAACATACAACTGTCTGGCTACACCGACACCACAGACTCAGGGGACCTCGACAGTTGTGGTGATCCTCTGACATGCTTGGACGCTGCTCAGCAGCTCAGCTGCTACACACAGTGGCTACACCACGGGAAGAGACCTTGGCATGGTGCTAAATGTCTGTGGGTGCATGTTGCCCACTGGAGGCTCCTCTTCACTGGGTTTTTTCTTCTAACTTAGATGGTGAGCATTGACCTCTGAAAGCTGCTTCTTCTGTGAAATCTGCTACTCATAACTGTTTTCAAAATGGTCATCTGGCTGTATCCTTGAAATTATGGGTGAAACTTCCATATTCTTATGAGCACTTATTTCCTTGATTTTCTTTGGCCAAGTTTCCAATTTTCTCCAACCATACAAAAAGAAAAATTTACATTTTTAAATATGGTGAGATTAGATTCTTAGTCCCATGAATCTAGGAGCTGGGACTTTAAAGAAAAAAAACAAAAATTATGGTATCTGTAATAAAGTGGTGAGAAAATAAAAGCCCATCTATAGCTCCCCAAAAGCACAGGGATATTGTCCGGCTTACTGGTCTACAGATAAATCTTGTTGTCTAGATCAAAATTCTTATGGCAAGATTTTCACTAAAGACATGCACTCTGTTGCGGAAATTAATTTGATTTTCTTTTTTTCATATGAAAATCCTAACTTTTATTGTGATACCCAAGCATTTATCTTCTCTAAATTGCTGAGTTTTACACATCTGGTTGTAATGGATTATTTTGTTCTGGTGGCAAACCCAGAAATATTGAAAAATAATTATTTTCTGGGTGACATATGCATTTTCTTAACCTTAAAAGATACTATTCTATTTCCTTTTTTCTGAGTATGCAACATTAATTTCCTGGTACTTCTTCCTCAATTCAGATTTATTTTAAAAGCAAAATTGTTATCTCAAAATCAACATCTTGTTCTTTACAATGTGAACATGTTCTTTACAAAATGAGCAAAATAGTACAATAATAATTTCATCCAAAATCATAATATAATTTCAAACTGTACTTTGTACTTCAGAAATTTCTCAGAAAAGCTGTGTATCCCTAAAAGAGTACTTTTCAGTGAATTCTCTCTTTACAAAATGTTGTCCAGCTGTACTGTGTGCTCTCTGACTTTAGTAAGGGAGCCTAGAGTCATCAACGCTGCTGTAAAGAGGAATGGTTATTCGGAGATGCAATTTCACTGAGGCTTACGCTGCAAGAACAGGGCCATGGCAGATCAGTGCAGGGACACAAGGACCTCCTGCTGATGAGGCAGGGAGGGGGTTTGTAACCCCATGACTCACCTATAAATCTGCAGCCAACACATCACTGCTTGCCAACTTACAAAAGCTGATAATGCATCACCTCAATGATGAGGACAATAACAGTTATATAATGGCCATTCCTTGTGTGTCCTTAAGGGCGAATCTTTTATTCCTTTATACCTAGGTATGCAAACATGGCTTTGGGAGGAGGCACCTCTGTGGCTCTCCAAAGTGCTGGAAAGGGTGGGAAATAACCGTGTTTCCTCAGGAGGAGTTTTGGGTTGGCCTGCTCACCTGTGTTCACCTTGACATCAGCTCTGCAGCATGTCCCCTTTCTGCACTTTTCCCACCTTGGCTACTTCTGTTCAGGAAACAGAGTATGTCACATGTGTCCCTGAGATGATGTATTACATGAGATAATACAAATAAAGTGTTTACACACAGCGTAAGAGGAATGAGTTAGCCTCTGGAAGAGTTAATATCTTTAGAAACACTGATGTGTCATTTGCATAGAGCTGGGGTCTCAACTAGACGAAAATCACTAGGGATTATTTGTCTATTTAGGTGTTCAAATCTGGAGGTAAATTCATCATCACACCTGGGAATAAAGTAATGCCCTGTACAGGAATGAAGTCATTCCCAAATTCAATGGCAAAACAGTGGTTACAAGAGCCATTGCGGGGCTGCAAGAGCCTTAAGAGCATTCGCTTAAGGTGTTTCCCCAGGCAGAACTGGAATACTCTGCCAAAATTTGGCAAATGACCTGCACTAACAATTGCTGAATCCCAGGGGTCAAATCAGAGGTGCCTGGTGCAAATCCAAGTGAGATTGTGCAGTATGGTGTCTCTAAACTTGCCCATTTGAGTAACTGAACATGGACTTGAGGAGAGTCATTGTAGCTTGTTGAATCATTATACATTCCTTGCAAATCTAAGTTGTGACCTAATCAGGTCCCCACTTTTCTCAGACATTTATACCCAGAGATAGAACCTCATTGGTACAACATGGCTATGGTTGTTTACATTGCCATGGGTTCTTACAAATTGTTTTGACTTTCATTCTTCCCTGTAAGAGTCCCTAGGGTGGGGGGATTGTTTTTTTGCTTGTTTTCAGTTTTTGTAATGTCCTGCTTAGTGACTAGGTTGCGAGGCTCAATGGGAAAGACTAACTAGGGTGACTTTTTATAGCTGCTGAATTTCTAGGACAACCTGTATCACACCAGTCTCAGGCTCAGGAAACACAAGGATATTTTTAGCTCCAGTTCATAGCCAAAAATGACTGGATGCCCTTCAATTCAATAGCAGTGGTCAAACTTAGTAGAAAATCAGAAAGAAATGGGAATCAGGATGATTGCTTTGCATCCTGACTTAGGCAATGAATAGCAATGGATGCATCCTGATTCAGATGGGGTTTTTATTTGTCTTAGAAAACAACACCCGGCATTATCCACGCTATGCGTGTTTTTGATCCTCGCCTCTGATCCAGAGTGAAGCACATTGTTCTGTAGCTGGGAATCTTGGCATAGTTTGAGCCAGCAGATTCCAGACATACAAGATGGATGCACCTCACATTGTACTCGGTTCCTTCAGCATCTCTGGGTAGTTCAGCAGACCCTGTACCTTCCTGTGAAACCTCTGCATTCATACCATTTGCAATAGGAAGTGCCTCACCCTCAGTTACATGGTGTGACATTACATTATAACAAAAGGCTTTTGTTTGTATACCATCACTGAATAACCACAGTCTCCGGGACCCCAGATGAGACCACATCCCTGGTCACTAATTACTTTTGAGACTTGTGTGTTTTTCTTATCAGGAGGACTTAATGGAAGCAGTACAGAAGATGACTAAAAACTGGCACAATGTGGCTTTACAAATACCAGTGAGTGTTGCTGATTCATCCTTTCGGAGACAAAGGCAGCACCCCTCTAGGACAAATAAAGGACAGGCACCTGTGTTTGGAACAGTACTGCAGAGCCACAGTACTACTGAGAGATGTGTGGTACACAGCAGTGACCACTAGGCCTGTGGTCTTTACTAGAGTTTTACACCAGAGATGGAGTTTGCCTTTTTAGAGGATGCATGGAGCTCTGCTTATGGGTGGATGATGAGCCAAATGAGAGCTAATGGGTAAGGATTAAAGAGTAGTCCAGTATGGGTGACATTGCAGTGAGTGTTTCTTATAGGCTACCTGACCAGGATGAACAAGTGGATGAGGTCTTCTACAGACACCTAAAAGTAGCTTCATGTTTGTAGATCTTGGTCCTCATGGAGGGACTTTAAGCGCCCCAATATCTGCCCTGCACAGCAGGGCATAAGCAATCCAGGACGTTTCTGGAGAACATTAATGACAATTTCCTGACACAAGTGGTAGAGGAACCAAACAGAAGAGGTGCTCTACTGGACCTGATACTTACAAACAAGGAAAGGCTCACTTTGAAGGCAGCCTTGCCTGCAGTGACTATAAGGTAGTGGAGTCCAGGATCTTGCAAGGCAGGAGGAGAGCAAAAAGCAGGGTCACAACCCTGTATTTCAGGAAAGCAGTCTTTGGCCTCTCCAGGGATCTGCTTCAAAGAGTCCTAGAGCACTCTAGAGGGAATGAGATCCAAGAAAGCTGATTGATATTCAAGGATCACCTCCTCCAATCACAAGATCAGTCACCCCAATTAGCAGGAAGTCAAGCAAAGATATCAGAAGGCCTACATGGGTGAACAAGATGCTTCTGGCAAAACCCAAACACAAAAAGGAAGCACACACGTGATGGAAGCAGGACAGGCAGCCTAGGAGGAATGCAGAGACACAGGACAGCCCACGTCCAACTCCAACTGAATTTCTCAAGGAAAGTTAAAGGAAATCAGAAGGCCTTCTATAAGTACATGTGCAGCAAAAGGAAGACTAGGGAAAATGTGGGCTCACTGCTGAATGGGGTTAGCGGCCTTGGTGACATATGGCTTGGAAAAGGCTGAAGTACTGAAAGCAACACCCACCTCAACCTTTATTAGTAAGATGGACCTTCAGAAATCACTGGCCCCAGAGTCCAGGGGGCAAGTCTAGAGCAAGGTGGACTTGCTTCTCTTGTTCTTGGAAGAGATTCAGGTTAGGGAATACTTAAGCAAATTGGAAATAAGTATGTCCATGGGGCCTGATAGAATGCATCTGTGAGTACTGAGGAATCTGGCTGGTGTAATTTTTTGTCCATTCTCAATTATCTTTGACTGATCATGGTGACTGTGAGCAGTGCCTGCAGCCCAGAGGAAAGCAAATGTCACTGCTATCTTCAAGAATGGCAATAAGGAGGATCCAGAGAACTATACACCATTCAACCTTACCTTGATCCCTGGAAACATGGTGGAGCTACTAATCCTGGAAACCATTTCCAGATGCACGAAGGACAAGAATGTGAGTGGGAGGATTTAGAATGGATTTACAAAACC
>VYZM01016453.1:67856-106697 GCA_013398915.1 Dromas ardeola | reverse complement strand
TGAGATCCAGCCAAAGGTCCCTACTTAGCCAGGCTGGTCTCCTTCCCTGCCTACTTGTTTTTCGGCACACGGGGACAGCCTGCTCTTGTGCCCTTAAGACTTCTCTCTTGAAGTATGTCCAGCTTTTCTGGACTCCTATATCCTTCAGGGCAGCCTCCCAAGGGATTTTGTCAAGCAATGATGTACCGGTGGAGACATACCTGGAGAAAGCATCACCCAGACACACTGGGAAACTGCGATGATGGGGTGGCATCCTGAGGCCCTGGCCTGTGGGAAAGCTGGTCAGAGAGGATAGGTGTCAGCTGTGGCAGGGAAGAAATTGTTTTGTGTCCTTGATTTGGACACACATCTCTCCCCACTGGAGTTCCCTCCATGGAGGTGGTTTCCCCAGTGATGTATCTGGCCATGTTCAGGGTTTTTCCCCACTAGTGGCTTGTCAAACTGAGAACATTGGCTGGGTACATTAGGCAACACCCAGAGAAGGCAGAAAAAATAACCTGTATCTGTCTTGTCTGCTTTTCTCTTTTGCGCACTCATAAGCGTAGTGACACGAGCGCGTTGGCTACACACCCCTCTCCCCTCCTAGCACCTCTGAAGGGAGATGCCCAGAGGGGCTGGTCTTGCTTCTACTGACAGATACTGCATTCGCCTTCAAGCCAGCCCTCCCCAGAGTGCAGACGGGGGAAGAGAGTGGGCTGGAAATGGAAACAACCAGAGCTGGTCCCCCAGCCCTGTGCCTGCTCTCACACCGGCGGTGGGGACGGTAAGCAGAGTTGACCCGGCTGAGATCTCCCGCTCCATCCCAATCAGGATTTCTTTCTCGTGGTCCTGCGAAACAGGAATAAATGGAAGAAATAATTCTGTCAGTCTGTTTGGGTCTGACAGCTTATTTCTCTTTTGCCGGGGAATATGCTGAATACGATATACGGCAAAGAAAAGATGATTCTCTCCAAGGTGCAGAAATAGTCAAATACACATATGCAAAGTGACTGAAAATCAAATTTTGGTTTTGTATTCAATATTGAAGAAAGACGGTTGCTTTTTAAATGGCTCTGATGCTGAGCAATCCCGTACCAGCAAGGTGACCACTATCATCAACTCCTGTAAGATTACAGACATCATTACAGTAGGCATCAGAGGTGCAATATTAAGTGCATCTCAGCTTAGGAAAAAGGTTCCCTTTTAGTTCCCATAGGCACCATAAGCTCATTCAGAATCTACCACTTGCTTTCCCTAAAACCAGACAGCACCCATACTCTGTCTGACAAAGACGTTGTCAATTGTACTTTAAAGTAGTTACACTCTAATTGGCAATGTGCTTTTCCTGTGGTTTCGCTCTTTTCTCACACCAAGCAGAAGAGGATTTCAGCAGAGCACAGACCTCAGGCTGGGTCCCACAACAGGATTGTGTTTCACCCACGAGTAAGTTACCCGTAACAAAGGCTTCAGCTCAGCAAGGTGCCAGCACACCTTCAGCACTCACCGGCACTGCTGCCGCCCAGGAGCAGCGGACAAGGACTCGCCAGCTGCCAGGCTCAGCTCCAGCCGGAGCTCCAAAGCGGTGAAACCCCCGGAGCTGCTTCAAGCACGACCGACACGAGCCTGCTGCTTGCTGAAAAAGAAATCATGGAAATCCGCTATAATTTGCAGTTGGGAAGAAAAATGAAGTCCCGTTTGGCACTGTGCTGTCTCAGAGTCCCAAACGCCTTTATGCCCATCACCCTTTACTCAGGAGCCAAATTCCCAAACACCGATCCAACCCACCAACCTCCTCCCCATCCCCGGCAGGTGGGTTTTCGCCAGGTTCAGCCACCTCACCATTGCCTGAGCCCCCAGCCCGGCTCCAAGGGGTGCACAGATACCCCAAAACCCCAGGGAACGGCACTGCTATTTGCACAAGAGGCTGCGCAAGGGTCTCCTTCCCAGCTCACCTAGCATTGCTTGATTTCACTGGGGTGACAGAGACCTGGACCCCATCCCTGCATGGGATTTTTGAGACACACTCCGATTGTTTTAAGTGACTTTGTTCCACATTTTGGCTTTTGTATGAGTTCTTCTCAGGCTGTTCCTTTTGGGGTTGGGACTCGGACAGCACTGAGGTCTTAAAGGATTAGATTTAAGAATAATAAATGCTGCTTTAAATTCATTTAAAAAAAAAAATCCACTCCCTGAGAAAGCAAACTTCCTTGTCTTTCTGTGGCGTCTTTGTGAGCGATAGGAGGGGAGGGAGAATACGGAAATGTACAGCACTTGGCACGGGGTACACCTCAAACTAGTTTTTCAACATTTTACAACCAGCTCTGGCCATGTGACCTACACGGAAAGATAAACTGAGACATTCAATCCTTTTTTTTTTTTTTACCACAAGGAAGTGAATTTTATGTGGTTGTGATCATTAAATTACAGTAAATGATTTGCCCACAAGAGAAAAAAAAAAAAACAACCAACCGAGTGGTTTAACATAGGGGTGGCTGGGACAGGGCAGCTGGTTGTGACCAAATACCCTTCCCTTGCTTGAAACCTGTCGGTGAGCATCACTGTTTCTCCCTGGCTGTGGCATTTAAGGACACGTCAACCCATTGTAGGTGAGGATTCCCCACCATTTGCTGTTGCAACCAGAGTACAAATAAAAACTTTCCAAAAGCCAACTGTTTTTTGAGCTAAAGCAGCAGCAGCAATTACCCACATGTAAGTGGTTAGTTGGGAAGTTAACTGGGAAGTTATTTAACACCGCATCACCCTGGAAAGCAGCAAGCTTCACAACTTTTGCTTCACCTCCAGAATATCATCAGCTTTTGAAATGAAAGCCAGGCGTACCAGGACAGGGAAACCCGATTCGGTCCAACGGCCAGGGCTGCCGTCACCCTGGACTGGGAACATGATCCCACCATTTTATGGGCAGCGTGAATCACATCCCTGGCATGGAGAGGCCGGGGTGAACTCAGCACCTCCCTCCTGCCGGAGCATCCCCGGGGACGAGCGCGCAGCCCCCACAGTGACAAGGGCAGCCCACGGCTCTGAGTCACTAGAGGCTGGGTTACGAGCGGGGCAGCATCCTTGGTGAGGCACCGGTTAGTCAGTGTTGCCAGCTGAGGACGCAGGCTGAAAAAAACATTAATGGAAACAGAAGATGTGCAACAAACTCTGCAGACCGTGCCCGTGAGTCGCCCCCGGCGTGGTCCGTCCTGCTGCCATTTTCCTGTTAGCGCAGAGGAAACCGTCACCCACAAACGACTGACGAGTGCCATAGCCATTGTCAGGGTACCAGTCGCTGGAGGTTGCCTTCTCCAGCACTGAGGGTGGCGTGCCTGTGGATTTCTGAGAACTGTGGCTTTTTGCTTTTGTTTTTTCTGTTTGGCTGCACTCCCACCCGCTAACACATACCAATATTTTCTTTAGGGCAACATTAGTCTGACTATTTAAACAACTTTCTGCTACAGTCTGCTCAATCTGTGGAAACGTTGGCCTAAGCAAGATAACAGCTAAAGTTGAAAAGTCCCTTTGTGAAGGTGGTGCTGCTGCCCCCGGGACATGCCAGCTGTGCACCTGCACAGGCTAAGCAGGGGGCTTCGTCTCAGGAGCTATGAGAGCATGACATCCAGGTTTCCAGACTGTAGCCGGCTCAGCTTTGACCAGCCCAGACCAAGAGCAGGCAAGCCACGCATCCCAGGCACCCACCACCATCCTCGGGGAACCGCTGCTGCCGGCCCCAGTGCTGCATCCACCAGCCACCGCCGGCTGAACGGGAGGAGCGAGGGCTTGTGTTTAACCTGGCTCAGCTTCCTGGTGCGGTCTGCCACGTCCCCACACGAACCAGAGCACGGGCGCAGGCAGGAGGCGGAGGGGAGAGCCCCTGCAGCCCAAGGGAGCTCCCCAGGCAGGACCAGCCCGGCGCCTGCGCCCGTCTCAGCTTGCCTCCATCCATGGCGCGAGGGCACAGTGGCAGGAGCACATAGCAAACACGCAAGCAGCGATGCCCTGGGCAGGTGAGCGCGGCTGAGCAGTGTGAGAGCCCCACCGGCGGCACAGAAAACATCTTGCAGCTGAAATTGGGCAATGCCACTTCTTAAGACTGCAACATGACTCTTCCCGTGAGGCTGCCAACGCTCAGCCCCAGTATTTCCTGCTATGAGCCACTTCTATTAACCGGCAGCTTCCCTGCTCCCATTTATTCATGTCAGTAATTTTTTCCCAAAAGATAACTGCTGTGCCCAGCGCGGCCCCGCGCCCCCTGCCAGCAGCGCAGCTGTGTCTCCCCCGGGTGCGGCTCCACCAGCCTCTGCCCATCTGCTCTCCCGAGGCTTGCGAAACGGCCATCCACATCTCCTCAGGCCATAGGGCTGGCAGCGAGCGCCATCAGTGAGAGGGGGAAGCAAGCACCGACAGCTCTTTCTCACGTCAGGGCAGCAAATAAAATTGTTCTGCCCCTTTCCCTTCCTGGGGAAGCTCCAGCGCTGTCCCCGCTGTCGAGAAACCCCCCAGGTTTCTCCTGCCATCATCTCGGGCTCCGAGCCATGGCAGCGCTCCCACACACCCCGCAGTCACCCCCTCGTCCTTCAAGAGGTTTGACCCCAGTTAACTCAAGTAATGGGTTTTCAAGGTTTGCAAATGGAGCAAGCTGCGGGGAAAGCTGACCTGGCCGTTGTGAATTGCAAAGGTTACATCACCTTTGAGTAAGGAACGGGCAAAAAAAAACAAATTAAGGAAACCCGAAAGGTGAACAAGTTTCCCATGGCATCACTCCTCTGCCTGTCTGATTTGGCTGGTGTAGCTCAGAATGTGCCTGCGCAGAGGGATTTTCTTCTCATCTTACCACGACCACAGAAAATTCCTACCAAGAAGCATTTTAAAATTTGACTTTGACAAAACTTAGGAACACCCTGAAATAGCCTGCATAGGATGAGCGATCGCATATAATATAATCTTAAATGCTCGTAACTCAGTAACTTTGGATATTTCAAGACAAGTCTTTAAGAAGAGACTACTAAAACATCCTGGCACCACACTTTATGCTGGGGGAAAAAAAAAGATAACATGCCTGCAAGAAAGATATTTCAGAATACCCTTCTGATAGTTCATTACAAACTTAAAAGCATTATTATAAATAATGCTTGGCAAGCTTTCCTAAAGCCTCTCTGTATCTTCCAGTTGCTAATTCCAGTCTTACCAGAACAGTCTTTTTTCTTTAAAGTTAATTGTTACCTGTCTATTTATTATTTGGGTCAATCCATAAGCCCCAAAAGGTTTAAATCCCCTAGCAAGTAGAAGGGGTGGGAGTATACTCATTATCTGACAAAATCGCATCTACGTGCACTTCCAGAACGTTTTTCCTCGGAGTCTGACGTTACAACCCCGGTGCGATGGGCAGGACAACGTCACGGGGTCGGACGGGGCTTAGAGGTCTCAAGTCTTGTTCCCTGCAAGTTTTCCACTCCTGCCGAGTTTGACGTGAAAGCAGTACAGAAGGGCCAGCACAGGAACGCGCACCTCCCAAAGCAAAAGACGAAAGCTACTCTTTTAATGAATGCAGAAGGGAGAAGAAAAAAAGCGAAGGTAGAGCGGAAAAACCTGCGAGAGGTCAACAAGGGAAACAAAGGGCAGCCTTATGCAAGCAGGTATTTCGCTCCAGAAATGGCAGGGCTGGCTTAAGGCACTGCTGCCCCGTGTTTTTAATATAGAAATTCAATGTAATTAGGGCTTTGCTTCTACCAAGAAGATAATGGCAACCCAGAAGATAAGATTTAATAGTAGATGAGGCTTGGGAGGATGGAGAAGAGAGAACAGACAAGGAACAGGGTTCTCCTTCTCAAAAAGCAAAGGACTGCTAAGGAAAATTGAGGTGATTCTCTGCATTTTACTTTTGCGCTTTGATCAGGCGGAACAAAAGCTTTTGATGACTGTTATAGGATCTATTGATCAAAAATGAAAGCCAGGCCCAAATGAGCTAATATCTCTAATTGAAGGGTAAATAAAACAGCTTGCAATTTTTTTAGTAAGAAAGCAACTTTTGGACAACTAGTAACTGTCATAAGAAAGCACTTTTTTTTTTTTTTTCCAGAAACGCAAGGCTCAAACTGATGAAAGACAGAAATAGATACGTTGAAATAGACATAAAAGGATCGGTGTCAAGGATGAACTGATACAGGAACCAGCAAATGATAAAGCTGGGCAAACCACGATAAGATTCCTGCCAAAAAGCTGTTCGGAGGCATCCGCTTGAGCTGCATCCCAAGCAGGACACACACTCAGCGCGGCCTCGGGCAGCTGCAGCCCCGGCCCCTCGCTTCTGCTCCGGCAGGATGGGTCTCGCCGGTTCGAGCTGCCAACACCTCCCCGCTCGGTAGGAAGAGTTACCCTGGCAGCTCCCTGGGTGACAGCTTGCTAGCGGTCTGTTGCCAAAGCGACTGCTGGTGTGAAATTTTGATTTTTGGTTGGACACTCCCACTATAAGGAGCCTCAAGTGATGGCTGTTCTGGTCCAACGGAGTATTTGGCCAGAAGAGAGACAACTGTGCCTGCTTTAAACTCTTTCCTTTCTACGCTTGCTCAGCCCAAACTGAAAGTAGCTTGAATTTACCTAACTTGCTTGCTACTACAAGGAATGCTAAAAGAGAAGATGGTGTTTCAAAGTAGCTCAACATCACAGAATTGTAGAATGGTTTGGGTTGGAAGGGACCTTGAAGATCATCTAGTTCCAACCTCCCCTGCCATGGGCAGGGACACCTCCCACTAGACCAGGTTGCTCAAAGCCCCATCCAGCCTGGCCTTGGACACCTCCAGGGATGGGGCATCCACAGCTTCCCTGGGCAACCTGTGCCAGTGCCTCACCACCCTCACAGTAAAGAATTTCTTCCTTAGCTACCATCTAAATCTACCCTCCTTCAGTTTGAAACCGTTCCTCCTCATCCTATCATTACACTCCCTGATAAAGAGTCCCTCCCCATCTTTCCTGTAAGCCCCCTTTAGGTACTGAAGATGAATGCTGTAGATCTGCTTCCACACCATTTACAGCCTAACAGAGAATTCATTAATTCCCCAGGAAGACCGTTCCATCTCTTTACAGCAGCACAGTCAGAACTGATGGGCAGCTGTGCTGACTCTGACGCAGGATCCACTTAGCCCAAAATTTAGTCTTCAGCAATGGCAGAAGTCAATAGCCAGGGAAGAAAAAGAACAGTGTCAAGTTTATCTACTGTGCCCAAGCACTCCTCCAGCCTCCAGGCACTTCCAGCTCAGGGGATTTCTGCAGGCGAACACATTTTCTGTTTATTTATTAACTGTCAACAGACATCTCTACCAAGTTCTCTCTCCCTCAAATCAAACTGAAGGCAGCTCAATCTGCCATCCTTCCTTTTTATTTTGTGCAGGTACTGTGTACGTTGCCCTTACTTTCTGTCATGCAGTTGCTTCCATTTAAACTATACGTGACTTTCCTGGGCCTGAGACGTAGTAGGAGAACAATGTCTCATTGTGGGGAAGGTGGGAAGGAGCATTCACCTTTGGAGGCTGTGTGGTAGAGGATCGGTGTTTCAGCCTGACATGCTGACCCAGCCAGCAGCTGCTACTCTGCCATTCTGAAGATTTAGCCCTCATTCTGGCGCTTAAGCAAAAACATTGTTTTTGAGACACTAAAGCCAGTTGAGTGATGCGCCCTTGAAAAAAATCTCACCTTGATCGCTCTTGAAAATGTTGGTATTTGTTGCCATTGATTTTTAAGGAAGGAGTTATGGATGAAAGAGCTACTTTCCACAAGGCAATTCAAGGTTAGCCTATGGAGAAACAGCAGCCACGTTCTGCCCACAGGAACAATTAAAGCTTACAACATACCCACTATTGCAAAAAGCGACTCGTATTGGCAGGTAGATGGCAGCTTCGGTGCCAGGGGTTGCCATAGGTGTTCATGCTACTCAGATCATGCCTGAACACCACGCTGCTTAGGAATATAGCCTGACAGCCAGCAGAAATGGAGCAGATGTAATGGACATACTGGGCATAGTACTGCTCCTGTATCCAGTATGTCCTGTGCACAAGGTGAAACGAAGGCTGGCTTCAGCTGGGAATCTCAGCTGTCTGAGATCAAGTACTGAGGACATGCTGCAAATGATTTCCAAGTTAGGAAATGATGGCACAGAGGAGCTGTGAAATTGGGCTTTGGAAACATTATATGCAGTGAGTGAGTAAAAAAGGAGAAGATGTGAGGACTGGATGTTCTGTAAAGGGAAGGTAGGCAAATGAATTTTTTTTTAAAGAATGATTTTGAGTGTTGCCTTCAAATCTTGTTTGGAGACCCTTTTTTTCCCCTAAAGCTGCCCTAGCTTCTACCACATGCTGCCTGAAAAGCTGTTTTAAGGTACATTTGATCATTGCATTCATATTCTGTGCTAAAATGTAATCCAGCAAGAGGGCTGGAGACAGCTCAAACCATCTTTTCCCCAGTACAGTAGGACACAGATATTCCAGCATACCATTCCTTCTCCATACGCTCTGCATAACCCCTGCAGGCCTCGACTGGCAGGGAGAAGACCTGGGGTGACCCCCCCAGGCGCTGGGCTGCAACCACGGCACCCTGGCAGAGCACACCCAGAGGCCCTGAGCCTCAGCCGGGGTATGGTACTGGGATACGGATCAGCATCTAGCTGATTCACTAGTCCAAGCACGTAAGTATCTACAAAATGCTGCTTTGAAGGTGAAAAAAATTCACATTGTTACTTATTTTTGATGAATCCTCATCAGCATTTCAGGATTCTCCCATTTAATGTTATGGGTTGCATCTTGCCTCGTGATTCATACAGCCACAACTGTACTTTACTGCCCAGTTTTAAACTCAAGCTACGTTTTACAGGTCACATGGTGGTTTTGCTGCAGCTGCCTCAGAGATGCTCCTGGCAGGAATGGCAAGGCTGTGATGCTGATCCATAGGGACCCTGGAGCATAAAGAGGAGACAGCTGAGATTTGTGCATGTCCCTGGGCTGACTGTCTCTGCAGGTAGAGGTCTTCTCTGCTACAGCTGCTCTGGAGAGCTTTCTAAAGTTCAGGAAGTGTCTAGCACACCACCACAACCAGCTCCACAAAAGCTGTGACGCCACCTTTGTGATGCTGCCCCCAGTGATAAAACACAGTGGGACCACCTCGGCAATGACGAGCTGAAGGGGACAGCATTCAGAAAGGACAGGGGCATCCGCTTCTGCACATCCTCCCCCTACCTGTGCTTCCAACAGCTCGCATAAAGGGCCATTCTGCAGGATTTGGGATTGACTCAGCTCTGCCTGCCCTGCTGGACTCTGCCAGTGTGACTTTCAGGAAGATCAGCGGAGATGGCCCCGTGCCTTTCAGTGCAAGGGAGCAAAGGCTAACCAGGAGTGCCAGACGGAAGGAGCAGGGCAACCCCAGCTTTCTATGAAGACACCCTGGTGTGGTTCCCTCAAAGGTGAACAGGTTGGTTTTGGGGCACTGGATCCCTAATTCATACACAGGTGGGACTTCGGAAAGCAAATCCGACCCTCACAAACACCCACTTCGATGAGTGACTTGTCTGCAGGGGATAGAGAGTGACCGCTGAGCGCTGGTGGGTGCAGCTTTAGGGACCAAAACACCCTTGCCTCATTCTCAGGCTTTGCTCCGATTTCATCAGCCTGCCGATGTTCCTAGCAAAGGCAGAAAGCTTAGAGGGAAAATAAAAGCACCAGCCTGGTTTCCAGTCTCATGAAGCCAGGGAAGGCGCCCGTGCAACAGACAGCTCAGGATGAGGTTTATGTATGACAAAGCTGTTTCTACCATCTGATTGCGCCCCAGTAAAATTAGAGGTTCCTAACCCACCTCTGAGATGTCATGCAAAAAATTGGATGAAAGTGAGCTACAAAGGCAAAATAGTCTTCCTTTATGATGAAACCTCAGAGGAGTAATTAATTTAATCAGCAGACTTCAACATTGCCTTTCATAACCTGAGATGCACCAAGAGGTTAAGCCATAGGGGCCGAGTTATCTTTGTGACCTTTACCACCAGGAAAATTTACAAACGGCAATTAGTAGATTCGGAGGCCGAAAAAATTAACCCGGATAGAGAGCGTGTAATAAACCTCTGGCATTTAACTCAGCCAAGTTAAAGCAGAAAAGCCAAGCTGCGCTACAGCCACCGACCGCAGCGAAGGGAATTAGCATTGATCTCCTCACAGGAGATTTGCAAAATATCACCTAGTTGTTATATACTGAGGTCATAAAACTGAACCCACTTATTTCATGCAGGATATAGAGTTATTGGACAGTATTTAATGGAACAAGAGCAAACTACAAGTGACTATATAGATCCCTGATAAGATACTTTTTCACCCCGTTTTGTGGTGAACATTGGAACTTCTAGCTTGGTACCAGAGTGAAACCCTTTTCTCTCAATAGCATGCAATTAGGTGAATTACTCGGTATAGATAAAGTTGCTCTTTGGAGAGATATTACTTACAGTGAGACAGCATAATCCACAGGAGTGATAAAAAGAGGGGAGGCTCACATACCAGGTAAAGACTAACGAAATTCTAACAAAGCTGGGGTTTGTTGGGCAAACCCTCCCCCCGCCAGCTCTTCCTGGATTAAAGTAATTCTCTATTCCCCTTCCCTGCAGATTTAATCCATTTTAAGAGAAATCTTTATCACTGTAATACAAATTGCCTGTGTTTGTTTATTCAGCAATAGTGCCTGGGTGCACCTGAAGGGTCAACACCCAAGAACTGCAGAGCTGTAGGTAAGTCCAACACACCTTTGGGACACCTCCAAAGCCGTGGTCCTGTTCCCAGGGCACGAAGCACCCGCAGGTGCCAGCAGCCTAGGCGGGATCCAGAGCTTAGCCAAAGCACCTATTCTAGCACTATGCTCTATTTCTACAATTCCCACTCTAAACTTGTCAATAAATGCTTTATTTTGTAAAAATGCTACAGTAGTAAGTAGAGGAATAGAAAAATCACTAACAAGACACACTGTCCTAGCTAAGCAGCCCCACTAAACATATCAGGCAATGGAAAAAAACACTACCGCTCTGTTGCATCTTGTATTCACCCCTATCTAGTGATTCAGTCACACATCCTGCAAGAAAACCATGGGGTGCAATCACAACGGTGAGACCACCAGCAGCAGGACCATGGCCCAGAGCTCCAATGATATTTCAGTGCTTCATTTTTAACACCCTAAAGCATCTCACTGAAACTAGATGCCTAACCACCGCAAATCTCCCCATTGGTGCTCCCTGGTCTGTGATAAAGCCCCATCATCCATGTGCAAAACCTGCAATTGTAGGTCCCACTGCAACCCTGCAAGGCTTCTTTCTTTTGAGTTCATCACTTACAACTTTTCAGATATCCTGTATGGACAGGAATTTCTGAAATCAGTAATTGTCCCATGCTCCTTCACTATAGGCAGGGCTTGATGTCTTTAATGGATTTCAGCCAATACTCATAACAAATCTGGTTAATAATTACCTTCTTGTTCTGGCTGGGGTTTGTGTTTGTTGTTTTTTTTTTTTTAAAGAAAATACATGCTACAAAATAGCAATGTAACAGTCGCAACTTCAGTGCAATGGAAATGAGTAATGACTTATGTTTTGCTGTTACGCAAAGATGAAGTCCAGCTCCTCAAACTGACCACATCACCATTCAAGCAAGAGTCTGGTAGTGCCTGCAGCCATTCTGCCTTCTCAGCAACATTGCCTCCTCCCCTCTGTGACAGGCAGGGAGAGCTTCAGGTACAAGTCCCTGGGATGGAGAGGGAAGGGGAATGAGTCACCCACCTAGCTGGGCTCAGGAGGACCACCTCCAAGGGACAGACCAGGTGCAATGGAAACAGTGTGCTGGGGGAAGGTTAGAGCATAGGCAAGGACCAGGCTGCAATTTAAGTGCTGTGGGTCACTGGAACTGGACCAAATTACCTCCAGCACTGTCTTAGTACATCTGTTACCTCATAGGAGTTGCACAGTCCCCACACTCCAGGAATCCTCCAGATGATTGCAATCTGATGTGACAGTGGAGGTTTAAGTTGGCATTTTGAGAAGAACCATCGTCTCCAGGAACAAGTGCAGGCTTGGATTACAACAATGAAGAAACCAGAACACTATTTCTTCTGCCTTCTTCAGAAGTGTTAAAAATTGCATTTACCAATGTGTCCGCCTTTTGAAGTGAAAGCCATCTATGGAACTGCTTCAATGATTTCCCCCTCCTCAAACTAGCTGGCTGTAGGGACAGTCTGATACATAGGGAGGATGCCCTTTAACACTAATACTATGTGTTTGCAGTGAGCAGGGTGCAAGATTAGTCGTAAAGTAAAAGTGAGAGCAAATGATCCCTCCTTCTTCCACGTCTGTCAGGGATGCTGCCCTATCCAGTCAACATCTGCGGCTACTGAACTCCAGGAGATACGTTTGCGGGACGCAGGGAACAGTATCATGATGCTAAAGGTGTTTCTTATAGGGGTATGGCCATAATGTAGGGCATAACAGGATTCATTCTACTCTTAGAAGAGAATATAAGGACTAGAGAAGTAAATGGGCTGAAGAACTCAGAAGCAACTCAGAGAAGAGTGGGATCAACGGAAGAAAGCCACTTGCAGGAAGTCTGTAACTTGAACCCTAAGCTGACACATCTCTAGTGACCTGGCTAAGGGCTCAAGTTCCTCCTGCTGTAGTGCCCAATGCCTTCAGCAGGCATTTTCTCTTGGTCTCAGCAATGTCTCCACTGCTCATGAAGCCTCCAATCTGCGGTACTTTGAGGACTAACAGACTACCTCAAATGAGTTCTGTTCATAAGATTATTAGCCCCCAGGTCACACTATAAATTTATGCATGGCTTCTGAATAAGACATGAAACAGCCTTTCAGAACAGCAATCTTTGCACTTGCGCATGGGATACAATTCTTCATTTATCTAGACCGTAATAAAAGCTTAGCAGGAACAACCATGCTAACAGGGCGAAAAGTCTATATCACTTGTTGCATCTTGTAGAAAACAGAATATTTAGGGTTAAGAGCAGCTTTTTTTTTTTTGTAATCATTAAAAGATTGCCTAAGAAGCCCTGCCTTGAAGCACCCAGGCAACTAGAACAGCACTCGTATGACCCCTAGAGGTCTCAGGATTTAGGTGAGGAACTGTCTCCACAAGAGGAGCTTTCACAGCAAAGACACCTGGGCCCTGGACTCATTCTCACCACCACCCCTCACACCCCTCCTCCCCTTCCCAGGGGCAGGACCTCCAGGCTGGTTTACTGCTGATGCCTCAGGAACCGAGGTGTAATGCTCCTTATGAAAGCAAAACTCACTGGCTTGAAGCACTGCTGAGAATTCACGCAGCTCAAGGGTGCTGTGCCAAATAAGCACTTGTTCCAGCCCACTTCATTTGGAACCATGGTGCTGGGAAATGCTCTTTGTTACAGTTCAAACCACCTCTGCAGGGTAGCGAACATGGCATTCAAAAGCAGACCTAAGGGACAGTGTACCTGAAGGTGACTAAGTTTTGCCCATATCTGAACGCCAGGCCGCTGAGCTCACTTGCACCACACTACTGGTTCAGTGCAAGGGGGTGAGGGGCCAGTTTACCCTTGGGTTTGTGACATTAGCGTTAAGTCTTCGTGAAAAATTCCCATCCTTTAGCTATGAGGAAAGTGATTGTCTCATGATCACCCTTCTGTTTCCAGCTATGCTAAAAACACTAGAATAAAAGCAACACAAGTTTCACCCACCACAGGTATCTTCCTGGCAGTCACCTAGAGCATTAACGCACTGAAAAAAAGCGGGGACAACCCACAGGACACAACTCTGCATTTAAACAGCTCTGAACCATGTCAGAAGCGCATCTATCAACTTCCTGTAAGAAAGTAGGTAAGCTGAACAGAAAGTGATTTGAATATACATGAGATCCAGAAGGAACTTACAACTATAAAGTAGCCTAGAGGAAGCCATCCTTCCAGACCACCTAAGTGATAATCTCCATACCGAGGGCCACCAGACACCTTTGGGAACTGACCAGAGGGGTGAGGCAGGACTGGTTTACCATCAGGACTCTGGGTAAGCTGTCACCCTTGCCCCTGACTGAGACAGTAGCCCCTAGCCCAGAACAGACCCACTGCTGCAACACAGCCCCAGGGTAGGAGCTGGGTTTGACTTGCTGGTAGCCCACCCCTGGACACAGGCTGGCCAGTGAATGGGGTGTGAAATGGAAGTAGCTACACCACAGCAAGAACATGCTGTAGTGAACTCACAGGTGCTGAACCACAGTCTCACTAACTTTATACCTTTCACCTCATTTTTAGTTAGTTTTCCCCCCTCTCTTTCCTCATTCCCATTTTGCAAACATCATGTAGCATCATTTTGCAACACAGATGCATCTGCTGCCATCCTCTAACCAACTTTGCCCTAGGCAGGTCACACCATCAAACATGGACTCTGCATTCTAGCCAAATGCTTTATCTGCGAAGGGCTTTTCTGGAGGCTACTCCAGGTGACATTACCATTTATTTAACTTTATTGCTACAGTGAAACGCTATCAAAAGGCACTCCCTGCCACTGAAATGTAGTAAGCACATTGGTAGCGTTCAGCTAGAACTGAAAATACAGAATGAACAAGACTCAGATCTATTACCTCTGGCACGCTAACAACAGAACCATACAGATGCATGCATTAGTCAGTATCATTCTTTATTTGTTCACATTATATTGGCTCAAAAATTTCCTGCTAGCACGTTCTGAAGCATGCTAATGGAGAATCCACAAGCAAACAAAACCAGAATATGATGTTATTATACAGTATTTGAGACCACTATTAAAGTTATCTGTTAGTGGTGACACATAGCAAGCAAATACTGAGTGAATCGCAATTTACTCATCTTACTCACTGAAATGCTCTGCCTACAATAATCTGGGTTAGGTTTATGCAATTTTAAGAACCATGTTATTTTTTTGATCCACTCTTCCTTTGCCAGCTCTGTCATTGCATTCAGGTTAACTGAAACCAGTGCATTCTTCAAACCAAAGGATAACGCAGGACAGACTTTGTGGAATGTCATCCCCAGCAACTCCCACCACCATAGAGAAAATCTTGTTTGGTGAAGAGTGATACGAATAAAAATAATGGCATACAAAAATCTGTTTCAAGTTCTTTTAAAACTGAGGCGAAAATTTACTGCAAGTAGCTGTGTGAAGAACCTGGTAAGAGAAATGCTCAGAATGGCAGAAGAAGCAAACAGCAATACCTGTTCCCCAGAAAAATCCATAAATCTAGGTGGGTTACTTAGAAGGTAGTACCAAATCACTTTTGAAATAAATGTTTTCAGGAACTAGAGTGAAAAACCCTCTTTAAAACTGTAGCTGCCATTTCTTAATCTTGATTTGGGTTTTCTGGATGTATGCTATACTGACATCTACTGTGAAGCAGAAGTGCCCAAGAAGAGACCAAGGCATAACAGTTCTGTGCAAAAACTGCATCTGGAACTAAGCACTGACCACATTCTCCACCCATCAACTGACATCCCTCCCTCAAAAGCTGTATTTGTATGTCATCCTGTTGCGAAGGTGCCCCTGGGCTGCCTTCTCAAACACAATGGTTAGAACTACACCTGGAGACATAGCACTGTCATGGCCAGCCAAAGTATCTCTGGACGCCACAGGACCAATAACAGGCATAGAGTCATAGAATCATAGGGTTGGAAGGGACCTCTGGAGATCATCTAGTCCAACCCCCCTGCCAGAGCAGGGTCACCTTAGAGCAGGTTGCACAGGAACGCGTCCAGGCGCGTTTTGAATGTCTCCAGAGATGGAGACTCAACCACCTCTCTGGGCAGCCTATTCCATGACTTAGTTCACCACAAGCCTGCTGTGAGGTTGGTCCCTGCACCTCAGGTAAGCAGAAAGCTGACTGCACCGCCTGTGGGACTCACCTTTGTGGGAGAGACAGACTTGGGAACACCTTGTGCTCCCGACAGCTCCCAAGAGCTAACAGGGCTTGCAAGACCCAAAGGAGTACTAGCACAGTAAGTGCTTTGATAAATTCACTGCCCTTGTTGTCCACCCAAGTGGCCGAGTTGGATAACTTTTAGAGCTCATACAATCTCACAAATCCCCACATATAGCCACATGGAAGGATGGGTTAAACTAGTGCAGCTTGACAGAACAATTGCAGTGCATTCCTGGTGGCCTTGCAGACCTTCAGTGGTCTGTGGAATACTGACTAGGAATCAAATGCACACAAGTAAGGACAGAGTAAGAACAAACCTGAGCTGGGTAATTGCAATCTGTTATTCCGTGCTGCAAGCAATGTAAAAACAGTATTGTTCACTGCCACCTTGAAGACTGGAGTTCTTAAAAGCTGTCTGGAGACAATGAAGCTCTAATTTGCACAACACAAACTAGGTACAAAATCCCCAGATACCTTTTGTCCCTTCCACAGGGCTGGACTTGTCTCTAACAAAGAAGAAAGATTTCTCCTTTTTAGCGGACTTCAGAAAGAGCGACAAAAGAGATGTTCAGCTTGCTCTCCTCTTTTAATTGAGCTCTAGGTTACTCTGTCTGCAAGCACAAAAGAGGTGGTTGCACACAAGCTCCAGAGGCCACCTTCGGTCCTATATCCTGTCGCTGATGAAAAGATTTTAAGAATAAAACAAAAGTTGACATATTCTTTTCTTCAATGGGTAACAGAGGTTTGTAAGAAAAGATAGATTCTTCCCAGTTTTATAAACAGAATGAAAGGAATTCCCTCTCACCCCATACACTCCTTTTCCCATCTCCTAAACAATCACATTACAGGTCTTCCATTTCCCAAATTGGGACAGAGGTGCACAATCTTGCCCCACTCCTGCACTTCTTGAGAAACAACTCTCAGACACTTCCCATACTTCTGGCAGGGTCAGAGAACAAAGCTTTGTTAACCAGAGGGCGAAACACACAGATAGCTTACGATGTAACATCTGAATTCCCAAACATGGGAAAACCCAATTCTCTGTTTCAAGATATCATTTACTGTCCAGGATGATCCTTTTGGGTTTAGCCTGAATTCTCAGGCTGCAATTGCCACAAACAGATTTCCTGGGGTAGCTAAGGGCATCTCCTACCTTTCTGCACCATTGGAAACTCAGCACCCCAATATCCCATGACACTTCATCTTCAGTTCTGTAATCCTGCTCGTGGAAGAGAGCACAGTGAAGGCATCACAGCAGATAGCTTATATTTCTCCTTATTTTAATATTGCAATGACTCAATACAGGAGGGGAGAGATGATCTCTCTGCCAAGAGACGGTAACAAAAAAAAAAATCTGTCAGCTCATTCCTCAAAGACCTCTACAGCACACAGATCTCAAACAGTATTTTTACAGCATCGTTGTCCTCCTCAGTAAATATAAAGTCACCCCTCTGCCTTCACATTAAGCCTGCAGGGTTACTCAGACGAGTGCATAAATAGTTATTTTTCTGTTACTATAATCATAGCCACTCATCATCTCTGGATTTAATCTTCCTCAAAGATTACTGGATCTAAGCATGAGACACACAAAGGAAAGAGGAAGAGACCAGGACAGACAGAATTAGATCAAACATTCCTGTCTCCACTCAACTGGGGTTGTCACATACAGTTCTGACTGCTAACACGCTTGATTTAGAGCAGTTTTTTTCTTACTGAAAGAGCTAAATACAGAGATACACAAACTAAACATAAGACCTTGGAGGGACACAAATTACAGTCCCTACAGTTCAGTTAAACTCCTGAGCTAGCTTTAAACCCGCTAGCCCGGGTATGGCTGCAATGGCATGGACCTTGGGTCAGCCTGGTCACCAGAAGCATGGCTCTGCAGCAACACTTTGTTTTTACCCTGAAAAATGATCAAGTCCAAAGATGTGACTCTGAGGGCCCTAGCATGAGGCTTCACAGTAACAATTCAGGTACCAATTTCTACCAGCATGCATCATCTGCTGCTCACATTCTTTATTTGAATCCAGGGCTCTTATAAACTACAACCAGAAAAGTGTTTGTTACAAGAGCAAGAATAATATCCACAATATGTAAATAAAAGCAAGAGAAACACTTGAGAGTGCCTGGTGATCCAAAGAAAAGGATAACAGAAAATAATTAAACCCAAAATGTAACAGTTAATAAATTCAAATAGCTATGAATAATTTTCAAATCATATTCTTGAAAGGAAGAGAATTCTTTACTACTATCGTATCTTCACATAAAACACGCTAGGGAAGTGCAAAGTATGGTTTCAACACCATGATCCAAGCATGCAGCATACTGAGGAGCACCAGCACGATAAAAAGGCCTATGATCCACCTATGATTGCAAACTTTCCCTTACTAGCCCATAGCTGCAGCAGTTTGTTTGGAACAGAACAGCATGGGCACAATCTGAATTTCTAAGAAAGATATTCTGAGTCAGGCTAACGGTCTGTCTAAACCTGGGAGCTGTCTCCAATGGGTGCCACCAGTGGGATGAAGAGCACCGAAGAAGAACATGCAGTCATGAATCCCTAAGATACCACTCCACCTTTCAATACTTCATGACGGTATTTAGTAGTATGCTGATACATTTTTCTTCCATGTTTTTACACGACTCTTTAAATCCATATAATATTTGAGCATTCACAAATCCTGTTGCAAGGAGTTCCTCAGCCTTCTCACATATTGTACAGACTCCCCCCCGTCACACACTGTATATACTTCATGTACCCAGTTACTATATGGGAAGCGACAGTGAACAATAACTCTTTACTTTCTTTATACCACCCATAAGCCTTGGCCAAACCCTTGGTCATCGGTTTTCCATTCTGAAGACTCATGTTCCAAAAATTTTACCTTAATCTTTAAATACTTTGCTCCCTCAGCTTTCGGGAAAATATTTTTTTCCACAACAAAGAACAAATCAGCTTCCTCAAACAGGCGGTAAGTGCCAAACCCTGAACTCCACAGCAAATGGGTGCAATCATTTTTCTGCACAGTGAAACGGTTTGTCTTCTAAAGCAGCTATTCAAAGTTACCCCAGTTGACTGGAAACTGATAATATACAGGGAACACACTTGAGACTTTTTCCACATACTGAGTTTATTCTTGGCTAGCCACCCACTTTAGCTTTACATTGGAACCTGGACTTTAAGGCTTGCATTATGTATGAGAATCCAGATAAGTTTACAGCATTAATTATTCCACACAAAAGAAAACCTGCCATTAGCAATTCAATGCATCACTTACATCATCATCATAATTACAACTCCCTTTCTTCCAATAATTCCAATTTTGGCATAACTACTGCATCACTTTGTCATTTTGACTCCTTGCTCTTAAGTTACAGCTCTACAGGTATGCTCCTATTAACTGCAACAATTATGAAAATGAGTTTTATCACACGAACTTTTGACTGGGATCCATTACAGTGTCATTCTGCCTCTCCCACTGCATCTAAAATATCATGGTTTCAAAGTTCAGGGTGCTTTGTAAAAGCAATTTATCTGCTTGCGGGCACGCCTGGGGTACTAGCTTCTCACTTTACTACATGAGATATCTTCCAGAGCTCTATTAGCCTGAGAGGGTTAACAGGAATTAAGACATAGAAAAGGGGGTTTTGGTGTTGTCAGGGACAAACACATTCACATACACTTAAGTACTAAGGTGTTGAGCAAGGAGTGTTGATTATGGCACTACTTTAACGAGCCTCTAAGATCGTGCTTTTGTGCTAAGTCATGCACAGATCAAACTCAGCATTCCTGTGAACAGTTTAAAATGTAAGTATTTAAGAGCATGCAAGAGTGAAAAAGGGACAAAAAGGGACACGTAGGGTGAACATCTGTGAAGGTCAATAAAATGATCAGAGACAAAATGTCACAGCCTCCTATTTTAGCAGTCTCAAGTGGCATTTAAAGGCCCGTCTTGCACAAATACCCAGGGGAATGAGACATCTAGGATGGACAGGCGAAGTCCTTCCTATTATTAGGCTCAAGAGAAAGAGAATGGAAGATTTGCTCTCCAACTTGGTGAGGAAAAAGCCCTGGCAATCTGGCTTACTGGAGCCATGGTGACAACAGGGTAATATTCAGCAGCAGGAAGATAAAGAGCAAGATCAAGGTAACCATCATATTCAGTAAGCTCAATGGTATTAAAAGTGAAAGGCACAGCAGACAGACATGTAAAGCCTATGAAATTATAGGAACAGTGATCAGAAAGAGACATAGCAAAAAGGTAAGTTAGGAAGATGAGCTAAAAAAAAAAAAAAGGAGAAAAGCCAATGCCATGAAAGGATGATTTCCAGGATTTCTAGGTCAAATACACATTTGTTTTTCTGGGGGAGAGAAAAGGCTGGTCAAGTTACAAGGTGCAGAGATGCAGCCCTGTGAATAGTGCTCCCTGCTAGGCTGCCTGCTCCATCACTGCAATGCTCCACCCCACCCAGCCCCAAGTCATGGCCACCAACCATCAAGATGGAGCCCAGAGTGGTCACCCAGCAGCCTCATCAGGGCTGCACTCCTGTACTAAAAGGCAAGGACAGTCACTAACGAAGCCCTCAGCCGAGCAATGTCCCAACACGCTGTCACAGCTTACAGAATCAATTCGTTTATTGTTACAGAATGCAAGACAAAGATCTCAAAAGCACCCCTGTTTCAGAGCTCCACCGAAACAAGCTAACCCACTATATACAGATTTACAAAAGGAATGTGTTCACCTTCAGCTAAGGTGCTTTCCCAATGATCAGCACGCTCATAAAAAACACCATAATAAAGAAAATCCACATGAAAAACCTGTCCATCACTTTTGCAACTTTTTTCCACTCAATTCCTTTGGCCCGGTTTGCTTTATGGTCTCTAACACAATTAGCAATGTATTCGATATTTTTAATCAGCATTTTGTAACAGGAACAGCAATTAACCGTCTCCCTAACATTTTCACCATTAACTCCGTAGCTTTTATTCAAATTTCCATTGAGCTTCTCCTTGAGATCACAGTCATCCTTCCTATTGGAAAGGTGACTCCTTACCTCTTTGTGCCTCCTCTGACACCCATCATCCCCCTCTAACTTACGTTCTTCTTCCTTCTCTCTTTTCGGACTTGTGCAATTTTCACCCACATCATAAACAAAAAAGATTTTTGACATGTAGTCCAAAATAACCACCTTGGCCCATTGTGGAACAGGCTTTGCTTCTGAGCCACAGTGATGGAGATTCATTATAATGATCGTCAGTGCAGTGGAAGCTGTGATCATGGTCATAGTTGCTATGTAATACTTTCCTGGAACAAAAAATAAAATCATATTAAAGATGCTACCCTAATAAAAAAAATTCAATGCAGAAATAACAATGTGACAACATAGTGCTAAACATAAGTGCAAGTAAAACCAGTTTTTAAATCACCCTGATTCTCTAGATACTTAGATCACACTTAATTTACCATTTAAAAAGAAAGATTAAAGCCATTAAAGTAAAACCTCACACTTGTTACTGGCATGCCTTTATCAGATGAGTAAGTGACTATTGTATTAGCATGGTAAATATTTGCAAGCCAAAACCTCTGATTTCTTGAAATACACCCATTTAAAAAACAGCTTAAAAATGTTTATCAGGAGCCTTGCTCTTTTCCTGGTGTCTGTAAAACCCCAGGGTTGACGTCTTCACATGGCACATTAGAAATCCCACTTCCTGATGTATCAACAAAAGTGGTGATAACGCTTTGTTGGAGTCACCCCGCATCAGCAGATGGATTCCTTTGCATTCACACAGGCCAGTGAACACCCAGACCTTGCTGGTGTCCACAACCAGTGTGCTGACAGCTGGGGCCAGGCACAGAGCTGAAGGGTGGCTCCCCTGCCTGTTGGGATGTGTTGTCTGGATTTTTGATCCCAGTTTTCAAGGGGGTTGGGAAAGGATGTTGAGGGAATAGAGAAAGCAGACTGAGGCTAGGTGCTGGGGCTCCTTAATTTAGACAGCAGGATAGGAGAGTAAAGTACTCCAGAACAGCGAGTCCACATTCTAGGCAGGAATAGTTGCTGCTGGTGTGGGAAAAGCATTCAACCCTCCTGTGCATTGACCACAGTGTTCTGTCAGTTAAGCCATGCAGTTTCTCATATAAACAGTACTAATGAGAATAAAAATAATGAGATCTGAATTATCTTAATGAAGCTGGAAGCCAGCATGGAGGCAACTGTGTTCCTAGTCCACCAGAAATCCCACTGGAGCAGCTGGGCAGCCTCCTGCCACAGGGGACGGATCATCCAGGAGCAAGAGGGGGCCCTGGCAGAAGGCAGACAGGATGGTGCTGAACACCACCCTTTTCACTACACATCAGCTCTTCTGAACTCAGATGTAAATTAAAATTCAGCGTAATGGATTGCCAGGCATTACAGTTCAACGTAACACTTGTTGGATATGTAGTCAGTTGGATATTAAGTCAGGATATTGTTGGATATTAAGTCAGTTCAATATTAAGTCTACGTGCCCCAGCCAGGCCACCCAATCATCTGGATCTGACAGAAACATATCTCGAAACAGTCTGGTCTCATGCATACAGCTCTTGTTTACACTTTGTATGCTCGTTCTAAAATTGTTTTCCATTACTGGCTTTATTACAAGATGTGATAAAATAGTTTTAAATTTCTAACTATGCTTAATAAATAGAAATAGCTAGGTAATACATAATTTAAAAATAAACACAAAATAACCTTAAAAAGCTTCAGCATACCTGTAGAAATTCCACACACACGTTAAGTATTTCACTACATTTTTAAAAAGCAGCACCTTTATCTTCCCAGAAGCCATAAATTATGTACGGTCTCTGACATACAGCCCTGCTATTAATAAGCCATGTGTGTAAAAAGTGTGTAAAGCTCACCTATCAAAGGCACGTTTTCAGAGGGAGGCATGATCTCTGCAACCATCAGCTGAAACACAGTCAGTGCAAGCAGAACCGTAACACCCAGAGACACTTTTTCCCCAGAGTCCGCAGGGAGATAGAATCCCAGTGGGGCCAAGAAAGAGATCAAAATGCAAGGCAGCAACAGATTAAATATGTAGAATGAAGACTTTCTTTTCAAGATCAGTGTGAAGGTCACATCTGGATAAGGCTCAGAGCAGCAGCCATACGTGATGACATTCTTAACTGCTGGCATACCATGAATCTCCCATTCCACATCCTCAATGAAGTCGGAGAGGTCACCACTATCAAGAGAATTGATGATGTCTACCTGATTACCGTTATAGGTCCAGGACCCAAAGGTAAGGTTGCACTGCTGGCTGTCAAAAGGAAAATAAGATACATCCACTACACATGAGCTCTTTGTGATAGCAGGTGCATCCCAAGTGATTTTTCCATCATATCTCAACACAACATTAGTATTCACTGGTTCTGAAAAGTCATCATCAGCCCTAGAAGAAAGAAAAGTAACAGCTGAGATCAACAGGCAAGAACTTAACGTGTGGGCTGGGGGAGAGGGCGAGGGGAAGTCCCTTGCTTCACGCCATTAAAAGCACGCTTCTGAAATCATATTATTTATTTATGCTGAATTTTATTAGGAACTTACTATTCTTTACAGGTACCAGTGCCCATTAATGCCAAACATCAGTGCTACTAAATTATGTTGTATTTGTTGGCCATAGCTTCTTCAAACTTGATCACAAACAGGTTACAGTAGGATAAGAATCCATTCAAACATGAAAATAACCTGCCGGTCACTACCGGCCTGGGAGAGCAGTCAAGGAGTGCAGCTCCTTTGTGTACCACCCTTTTGTGGACACATGATCTTCCAGAGCTCTTCAGCAGCCTCAGCAGAAAGCACTTCAGACTGCCAGAGTATTCAGTTCCCAGCACAGTAAAACTCAGAATAGCTTTGCTGCGTAGCATAATCAATTGCCAAATCCTATCTATGGCTTTATTGCAAAATATTTAGATGATCAACAATGAATGTTAAGACAACAAACAAACCCCTTGCTAAGGTATGGTACAGTCATGCAAGTTCAGACTCTGTGGGTCAATTCCTCCTTCAAACCCCTCCCTCCCTCAGACTAATAATTCAAGCTGATTTTCTCCAGCCACACTCACTTGTTATACAGGACAATATCTGGTCTCCAAACCAAATCACTTGGAATCCTGATAGAATCCAACCCATCATATTTATCTTTGTCCCACTTGAGGTATGCATCATACCAGCTTTGTCGAATCCATAAGTAAGCTGACAAGATTTGGTTCCTTTCATCCTGCATAAAAATGTAGAAATATTTCTAGCTGAAGGTGACAAAAGCACATCCTAGATGCAGACAGCATTTGTTGTATAGCTTTAAAGTAGTGCCCAAAACAGGCCAGCATGCTGACAGGACACAAGAGTACCCCTCAGACAGGTACATATGCCCATACACTGTACAGAAAGGTTATTTGTTTGGACTTTCTCTTGTCCAAACCTTCTTCCCCCCTGCACCCTCCCTTAGCTTTAATCACAGTTGTCTGAGGCTCCCAGTATCTTAAGAGTTTCCTTTTGTGAGCTTCAGAACACCAAACAGCTAACGGATTCAGCTTAACACATTCTCTGAAAGCTTGGTAAGGCCTTGAAGACATAATTTAGAAATCACAAAAGTGATTTTCCGTTCTCCTTCCAGACACATTTTCTTTTGCCTTAAAAGTATATCTGGCTGAAACAAATTTATAAAAAAAAAGTCACTGACGGCTAAAACAGGGAGTTTATGGAGAAATTAATTGCACCTCAGAAAACACATTTGCTCTTTCTATTTGAAACTCGGCAAGTTGCCTGGAGGGTGTGATACCAACACCTAACTACAAAAGAAGTCTTAACAATTCAGCAGCTCTAAGTTTGCAGGCTCATAATGGAAGTCTTAGTGTTGCAATCAGATAAGAATCTACAAAGAACTGGAGAACGTGACCCTCCTGAGGAACCATTACTGAAGTTGTCACAACAAAATGCAAGTTGTTTTTCCTACTCCAAGCAAAAGGTTTACAGCTAGTACCTTTCTGCACATCTTTAGAAAAACACAACTGTACTCTTACTCACCATGTCTTTAATTTGGGACAATGTGATCTGAAGGGTGACATTCAGTACTTTATCTGTGTCTTCCACTGGTCTTAGCGCATTTGAGTAGTCTTCAAACAGTTCATTAAACAGCATGTGAGCGTATTTTCCTTTGGCTGATTCTACAGCTAGATAACACAGATTTGTTCAGTACATCAGATTAAGCACTGAGCAGTATAAGACGACATCCTCTTTTTACACCTTCAAGTAGTATTTGCTAGAACTGTATTTATCATTCACATACTAGAATATCATTTAGTGTGGAAAAGAAGTAAACCTGATGAAGCTATTTAAATGAAGACAGCTTTCATCTGTAGTAAATGAATAGCTAAGCCTAGCTTTTCACACCCACTGAAAAAAAAAAACCAACCCTCTGCATCCAGAGATTCCTGCCTTTTTTTGAATGTAAATATCATTATCTTTATTTTACTGATCTTTTTCACAGGCACAGAGATTATTGACTTAGAGTCACACATCTGCCATGCTAAAATTAGAAGCAAAGTCTGAAGTCAAACCTGCCCCCAGGCTAGTGACTTGTGATATCTCCCCTAAATGCAGCACTGATTCCTGCTACTTTGAGAATTTACCACCCCCCTCCCCCTCCCTTTTTTTTTTTTTTTAACTACCACTTGGAAAAAGTCTGAGCTGCTTTTCTTCACAAACCGGCAACTGCATGATGTCCGGACACATCCTTGGACTAACACCTTCCCCAAACCATGTATTTGGGGATGCTTCTTGCTATCTAGACTTAACCACTAAGGATAATCCACCGAAACTTTAGATTTTAACCGACGCTTTTGCTGTTCCACACTGTTTTGTACATTACAGTTTCTCTAGGCAGTGTCTGTGGTACCTTTATACAGATTCACACATTCTTGCAAGCAAAGGACAAGGACAGTAACACAAGACTTGCACAAATGCCAGCTGGCACTACATAGGAAGCAAGTGCTTTGGTGCACATCACTCTGGTGACTCAGTGACTTCCTGGACTAATCAGAGTTCAAAGCAAACCTTTCTGATTAAAAAGAAATCCTAACAAATCAAAGACTCGCAAAGAGCATTTAAGTTCTGTATGTACATAATCATTCTTTTTGTCTATGCATCAGTAAGACAAAATAAAACAAAACAGATGACAGACTTCCGGAGCTCAACTGTGTAAGACACACCAGGACACCAGCTCCTGTCTGAATAAACAAACCTCAATGCAACATTTAGCTATCGAGCAGTATTCTCACCTTGAAGTACCACTGCTGCGAATGGCAACCACAGAGAGACATAAAAGGAGGACAGGCTATTTCTCTTCATTTCTTGACCTTAAATAAAACTGTTCACCCAAGGGCACAAAAATATTTATCACTATTCAAAACAAAAAAAAAATAATCAAGCTGCACACCAATATAAAGATGCTGAGGCACTGATGAGCTGCTAGAAGCAACTCAGTCCTCCCTCAGCAGCTCTCAGTTCTAGAGCCATGAATGGTCTTTGTCCCTGCCACTACCTGGGGCTCTGATCAACCCCCCTCCCTCGTAACTTGAGAGCTGCCTGCTCTGAAGCTAATGCTGAGAGAGAAGACAAACGGATGGGATATCAGTAGGAAAATTTTATTCCATTGCATTTTTTACTACACATATAAGATCTTGTCCAACTTATGAAGAGCCCTCAGAGTTCTTTGGTGGGCCGTGTTTTCACTACCCCTATGTTCGGCAATAGCTTGCTCAGAACCAGTTCTGCAGAACTTGTGTACCCTCACAAAAAAGTCATCTGCCTCAGTACTTTAATTGGTACAGTCACGCTCACACATCCAATATGTCAAAAAAAAACAAAAACAAAAAAACCCCAAACCCCAAAGTACCAGCCCACCTACTCCCATGCTGACAAAATGTTTTCACCTACCAACGTGATGCCACATGGAAGAAATGCAGCTACACCAAAGCTGGACAACACAGGCAACATTTGCAGTAGCCCAGTATCGCTGCACAAACAAGGTCTACACCACTGGTGTAGACAACTCAGATCAGTACTCACAGTAAATCAGAAGCAAAACTGGACTCTGCCGATAAAATATCACTTCCCAATACAATACAATTTTTCCCAGATGAACTTGGCAAGACTTTACAAAGAATTACAAAGTTACTGGACAGCTCTTGCATTTAGCCAAAGATTTACAGGAGAGAAATATGAATATGAAACAATACCATACCTGGCCTCCCATCTACCCCAATGGTCAAACCTTCATTAGCTCTGTTTATATTACTTATGTTGCCTAGTTAGTTTCCTAGTACTGCAAGCATTTTCTTACAAGTTTCTCACAGGCAAAAGGAGATGACTTCCTCCTTTCCATAGTCCAATCCATCCTTCATGATATACTGCAGTCCATTTTGCCATCCTTATAGAACAGAAAAGAGTCGCTAAAATAGAAAGGTGAAAATATAGAATGAACTACCAGCAAAAAGAATTGGCCCAGAGTAGTTCTGATCCACACAAAATAGAAATACAAAGTGTATAATCTTTTGTCTAGAAGGAAACGGATCCCTCCATACACATAATTTCTATGTAGCAGCACTCCTGGCACTCACTGGCTAATGCTTGTGCTTTCAAGGGGTCTATAAATCAATGACATTTATGGCCAGGTTTAATAGGTAAGCAACAAATAATTTCAGTCAAAGCACCTGTAATGAAATTCATCTCTGTCACTTCATTTGCTGAATTGTCAAAGGGGAAAAAAAGTGGAAAACAGTTTAGAAGTCACAAGGTCAGAGCAGCCCACAGGCAGTATGTAATAACCTGCTTTTTCTGTGGGAAGAAGGTATATATTGTTAAGGACAACAAAAATCAGAGACTGAAGATGAAAGATTTTTGGATACAGTCAGATCAGCGCATTCTCAGGGGATACCTTTAGCCTACAGTACATTTGCCATTACGTCAGCAAGTAGCTACCGCTTCGCTTCACTTACTGCAATTACAAGAGTGACCAGGGGCACTGCTTTAAGTGTGCTGCTGTAAGCACTGCTGGAACCAAGACTAAGCTTGCTTTGCCACAGGCTTGAGACAATCTTGTGACCTGTTACACCAGCATTAGGTATCTGCCAAGTAGTGCAGACTGATGTACTTTAATTTGCATAAGATCATGTATATTAAAGAACCCCGCACCTTTACTGTAGTGATGACATCTTAAAGGGAAACCACAGGTTCTGAAAAGACAAAAAACAAGAAGCATGCTTACATGTGTATTTACTCAATTTATTCTTATTCCATATGTTATTCATTATAAACTTGCAAAGGGATAGATCATATCTATCATATTTCCAACCAAATATATCCAATAGTTGCCACATATTGGACATAAGGACAGGCAAGCACACGTGTACAAGAACACATTTGTTATGTTTGAGATGCTGCGTTGATTATAATAATATAATAAATAAAACTAAAATACACCCAAAGGCCTTCAATATTACAGATACAAGAAACTTAATCTTAGTATGCCAGAGCATTTGGCTCCTTTACATTTGTTCACAAGAAATCTGATCTGTAATTTTAATCAAAATGTCCCCAACGTAGACATTTTGTGTGAAGAGTGAGTATTAACATTGTTGTTCATTGATCTGAGAGATTAATCTACAAACCCATGCTTCCTCAGAATATAGTTTTAAATTGTGGCATAATCTATGGCAGTACTGCTCCCAGATCAAACATCCCATTTAACATTTGAATGGAGCTCAAACTTATAGTTAAGCAGTTCTCTATTTTTCCAGTCTGAACTTCTGCTATGAAATCAGGAATTAATATAAAGTACGAAGCAGCTTACAAAGATAATTTAAGAAGAGTCACGGGTGTTTGGAAGTTAGAATCAAGCCATTAACCTCTCCCAGAACCAGACTCGTTCCCAGGGAAATTCGAAGTTATCCTGTGAGAGCGCATCTGCCAGCAGATGGCCCTGTTAGCCAGCCTACTGATCTACCCACATATTCGCCGATTTTTGTTTATCAGACAGAAATCACATCTGATTTTAATATACTTCGATTGATTTCGCTCATTATTTGCCTTACATTTGATATAAGACAAACAGAGACAAAATGTTCTTCTGAAGAAAAAAGATAAGCAGAAGGAGCAAAACCGCTTAGTGGCTGAACCCAGCTCTCAGCTCTGCTCACCATACATGAGACCAGTCACGAGACAGTTTCAGGGCGAGCAAATATATATCATTGTCAACAACTGTACGATACAAAACCATATTTAGAGCACAGGCCGCTTCTGCTGATGCAGAGAGCGGTTAAGGCCGATGGCACAATATCCAACCCTGCTTCCACATATTTTATTCAAACATTTGACTTTGTGAGAACGTGCATGGGCTATTAACGGAGCAGAACATTGTGTTCATGCTTACATTCAGTGGGACAAGAGTGTACCATTCATTGGTGCACTGAGCTTGTACGACACTCATGACACACGTAACTTTTTATGGTTCTAGACAAACACACATGCTGTTATCAAGACAACATAAAAAAAAATCTGAATTCAGTGTACTGCCATGTAAGGGCAGTTTGACTTTGCATGCACGTTAAGGACAGACTGAAATGGAGATGACATTGGAAAGATCTAACTTTAGATATTTATCTTAGTCAAACTATAAGCAAAGCAGGAAAAAAGTCTAAAAACATTTAAAATGTTGTTCTTTCAATTAAACAAGTCTTTCCTCTCCTGCCTAAAACAACAATTTGCTCCTGAGGCTGAAGTTTTGACCTGTACGTTTTCAGAATTTTTTTGGAATGGATTCTTATCCTTTTTTGCATAAAAAGCATTAAGAGCTTTTAAGCCTCCAACTGGAAAAGCTACAGATACTGTATTGTCACAGGCCTCAAGGCCGTCTGTACCATTTATAATCCATCCCTTCATCAGAGAACAATAAAGAAGAACAGATTGGTTTCTAAGCACAGTTTGTAAGAAGTGTCGCACAGTCTGCTCCTACTTGCCTTCCTGCCAATTTTTCTCCCCAGAAGCTGTTGCGTTCACATTCTTCGCAGCATTTGCAACAGAATATTATCTTGTGATGGGGTCAAGCAGCACACTAACTCTTCAGAGCCAGACTTCTCTCCTTAGACTAACTGCAGTCTTAACAGCACGGGTAACAACAGCTCTTCTTGCCAGCAGAACAGCCTCACTGTGCCTGCCCTGGAGAAGAATACAGCACTTCATTTAGACGCAGTGTGTTTCTGTCCGCCTCATTTTTTTCTCACCCACCTACTGCCTCCTCCTCCCTTCTCTCTAAAAATCCCCTACCACCTGAAACCAACATACTCATTCATATTCTCTTCCACCCTGTTGTACGCATGGAAGATAGGAAATACATTAGGAAGTATTCACAATGTCAGGTCATGAGATAATGCAGAATATTAGCCACATTTTCCAGACATGGGAAATCCTAACTTACATGTTACAGTTGTGCGTTTTTCAGAATATAAATTTTATTTGGGTCCACTTACACAGGCAGCTCTGCTGACCACCTCCCAGCACCTGAAGCAGAGAAACCTTTCGCCCCTAGAAGCCTTCTATAATTTAGTGTGATCTAAAATGCAGCACATTCATCCTTTTTCATGAGAATCCTTGCAAGCTGACTGGCATTTTGTCCGTCCTTGAGAAGCATTCAGTATCTGAGGGTTAAGAGCAAAGCTATTTTATAATTTTTAGCTATTAGTAAGCTATTTTATATACAGCTCTTTCTCATTGGGATCATTTCCAGCTTCGTACCATGCCTCTGAATGGCTGATCACAGGATCTGTGCTCTACACAAAGACAACCTCTGGGCCTAGACACTGTTCCAGATCACAGGTTTGCTCTTACAAGGGTGTAGGCAGACTCAAGCGTCTTCCTCTGCGTGATCACTCTTGAGCCATGGAAGAGAGCACATGATCTCAGCTTTCGGAAGTAGAGGGAAGCCTTACAGCTACCAGTGCAGGCTGAAGACAATTCCTTCAGCTTGCGTGCACATCACAAAAAAATGAGATTAAACCACTATCTGAAGACGCAAGACTTGAAGGGCAATCGTTTAGATACTAACTCAAAACAATTTTCACTCTCTCCAAAATTCAAAGTGGGGAGAACATCCCTTTAAAACCCTACTGAAACTCACCATGTTCACAAGAGTATCTGCATAGAGGGTCTAACATCCCCTGAAAACATCTGCTTTCCTGATAAGCTCACATCCACCTTGCAATGCAGAAATCATACATCTAAACTTCTTTGTCATTATCTGAGTTGCTCAGAATTTAAGTGTTCCCCACAAAGAGCTCAGACTAATGCTGGGCACTAATACAGTGCAGCTGGCTGAAAAGGCAGGATGCCAAAAGATGAAGACAAGAAAAAAAAAATGCAGACCATAATGTATCAACCTAAACTTTAACTGTGTTTTCAAGGAATTCACAGAACTCCAATTGCAAGATGACTGCTTACACAGTATTAATACATGCTACTTGACCAGTGTTGTATACAATTTTACTTACATTGTAATACAAATCTCTTGGAAAAAGACACTAAGCAAACTATTGCGACATTTGGCATTATCTAATTGTTTCTGCTCCATCTAATCACACACATCAGTCTACCCAGGGGATTTATCCATGTCCCCAGAACTTACAGGAAGAAAACAAAAATACTGCTTCACTCAGAGTGCAAAATACCCAGCTTGGCAAACCACTCCAAGAACAAGGTTTTTCTTAACCAAATAAATTCGTTTCCAAGCTCACAAATATTGCAGAGCTGCCCACTTTAAAAATATCAGAGCAACTACGTGGGGGAGGACACAAGTCTAAATTATCACAAAGTGTTTATACCTGAACAAACCTCCCTGCAGGATAAGGCGAACAGCAGCTACTCATCTCTTTGAGGGAAAAGAACTCCTAATAAATGGTGGTTTTAGCTACTGAAACATCTCATGGTATGTGGGTACTGACATGCTTTAGAATTACCTAGCATGAAGACAGCTACATTATGCTACTGACTGAGCAAAAAAATGTCCTTGAGCAAAATATGGTAGTAAACCCGCAGTTTTATTCAAATTCTCCCAACTATGCTCGTTCTGTCACAAGAGTCATTTCATTTAGATCTTGGGGAGAAAGCACCACCATCTCAGCTGAAGATAGCATCCCTTGTCTTAAGCACCTCCGAGCACAGGGGCTGCAGATCAGTTAAGAGGGGCTGTGTTCATACCACTGGTTTTTTATCTGCAAAGTTTTAAACAATTGTCCAATGCCAAGATACTGAATCATAGAATACCGGGTTGGAAGAGACCTTAAGGATTACCTGGTCCAACTTTCTTGGCAAAAGCACAGTTCCTTCTTTTCGACCCACAATAAATGCATTGAAATGAAAGCTTAGTACTTCCATGGGAAAAAAGTTCAAGTGTTAATATAGGGTATCAGCAGCAAGGAACATCCTTTTCTTTGGTTAACTGGGCTGAAAAAAAAAAACCAAACTTATTTTGCCCATAAAGACAAAGGATTTGCCGTCTAGAAGTGTTAGCCTACAACACTGATCTGAATCTTACAGGCTGAATAACTGCTGTTTTTCAAGTCCTGTGGAAGGTGATATGAGGTATGAAAGCTGTTAAGGTCAAAAAAATTGTGCTGTAACAGTAAAGTGCTACTATAACCACATATTATACCTGGTTGGTTTGTGTGCTTTGGAAAACATTTGCTGCTTGCCTGCCAACAATTGGCAGGGGGCTGTGAAGTATCTTTGCCAATTGCTCAGCTGCCTTTAGCTTAAAGAAGGGCATGAAAAGCGTTTTATTCTGAAACAGAACCAAGTTGTTGGGGAAAAGAGGGATTAGTGCACAGTTTACAGCTATAGCAGAGCTATGAGAAGACAGACTCTCCTACAATCATCCCATGGTTGTAGCTTTTGGGAAATGTATCTAAAAGTGCAAAAGACAGTTCCTCAAATTAGTATAAAACAGCTAGTATAAGAACATTGCTTGGAACAATTTTAGCAACAAATTCCATATTGGCTTTACTCCTGGGCTCTAGCAAAAGCAGCACATTACGTTCCCATTTCAGAGAGCTGCTCCTAATCCAATGGTATTAATGACTGAGGGATGGTCAGCCCTGGACTCTGATGGATAATTGATTTGTTCTTGGTGGGAAGCTATACATAAGGAAAAAAGCATAGGATCTGTTGTATATGTGTTCTCTAAACTCTTTCCCTTCTGCCAGTACTTCAAGGCAATGTAAGTAGCAAATAAGACACTGGTATGGTTAAGCAACATGTTGCAATGAATAGAGACAGCCTCAGAGAATGAGATGGCAACACATTATGGCACCCCATTGGAAGAGACGATTCAATGAGTCAGCAGCAACTGGTGCATTCAGCACTATACCAACTCTTCTGGCCAAACGTGCATCACAACATGTAAAGCAGAGCCTTCTTCACTTACCTTGACTGAAAATCATTGCTTTTCCTTTAGATATCTTAAAATAAATGCACTTTCAGTGCCTACACAGCTTCCAAGTTTGCAACATTAGCAATTACAAATCTCCTGAGGAGGTATGACTTAAGAATATGAAATGAAACATCTTCAACAGAAAGCCAAAGCACGGTAAAGAGACCGCTGGCATGTTGTGCCCAGTGTGCTGCTATTAGAGCTGCTGCAGAATGTCAGTCTCATCTTTGCTATGGAGTAGAATGATTAGGTCTCTTCAATTTACAAGTAAACATTGCAACTGATGGATATACATATGTTAAAGTAAGTAGAAGGAAGAAGTCAAGGTGACAGAAGACGTCTAGGTACCCCAAAAGCACTTCAGGGATGTTTCAGGTAACAAAATCAATGGAACTCCTCAATCTTTACAGTCTTTTGCTTGCTACTTCCCTTTCAGGTGCTGGTTGCAAACAAGAAACAAAAATATGGGAGATGCAACTGCTTGCATTTGCAGATTGCCTCAAAAAGCTTCCTCTGCACTTTTTATAGTGCAAATAATTCTCTATATAACCACTGAAAAGAAAACCCCAAGAGGTTTGAAGGCATTTAGCTGTTTATCCCTAGCTTTCTGGACTTGGATCTTCACTATCAAAGGGCACTAAACGCTGCTTAGATTAGCAGGGGTGTTTTCATTCTACAAGCAAAAGCATTGAATACTTACGGATCTTGTTGTGAAACCTGACAAATATCTGATCTAGTTACCTACTTCATTTTCAGGAGATATGGAAAGAAGCCATTTCTTGCAAATTTCATACATTTCAGGAACATGAATGAACTCAGAGGTATGGGTTCAACAATAAAAGTTTTAGCTATGCAAGAACATATGCTTGATGCTTGATTAATTAGTACTGCATTAATTAATGAGTAACATTATTTCTGTTATTCTAAAGAATATGTATTTGATATAAGCATCACAGAATAGAATCAAATGCATACCAACCAGGAGTACAAAGAAAGTTTTGGGCTTTTTTTAATAAAAAAATACTACTGATCACTTCCCCTTTATTCTTGAAGATTCTAATTACTTAAATTCAACAATTAGAAATTGTGCAAATTGTAAGTGTTCAGGCTTCCACATGAATGATTCACCAGTATCTTCACATAATACAGTGAATTCCCACAGCAGACAGTGATCAGTAGTACAAGAGTAATTTAGCTCTTTCTAGTCAGTATGCTTAGCCTTTCACCCTTAACATGATAAAAATGTGTGAAATCAGTAATTAACATTGTAAGAAAGAATTGCTGGTTGAAATAATTCCCCATTTTGCATCTCAAAGTAAATACCTTTCTTATATCCCCTTCTGCTTCTATTCAGGGTCTTTAGAACAGCTAAATGGAAAAACCTTGCAAATGTTAATTTGTTGTAGAGATAACCATTCCAGGATTCTGAGCTGATGATGTGAAACTCCTAACATTCAGGAGAAAACGGGTCTCATTTACTTACCAACTGTCTCAGTTTCATTTGTCATGTAAAAAGAGACCTATAGCTCCAACAAGTAATTATAGATCAAGCACTGCATTTATAACCCTGTTATCTGAAAATATGCCAGCCTATCAAAACAGGGCTCTTTAAAAAGCTAATTACCTCTGTGATGGCTGTTCCTTAAAAACAAATTTCTCTTTCACTCAGTGCTGGGATCAGAACTCAGTGAAGTTGATAATTATAGTTGATTCTTCATTATCTCTCCAGCTATTTGCTAGACTTTACTTCCACTTAGTGGGGTACAAGATCAAAATCTCTGGCTACAGCTACAGGATGTAGGTAGAAATAAGAATAAAGATGATTTTCTCTTCTGCTTCATGTATCACACAGACAAAGAAATTACAGCTAAGACAGACATTCATTTTCCCAGTATTGTAGAGCAATCATCATGGCATTTATTTGCCAAATACAAGGTTCCCCAGAAGACAGACTTACCTCTCTCTAAGGTTTAAAACCAGCACATATATTAAAGGTGCCAGCACTAATACGGCCATTCCTGTCTTACTAGACCATCCACTTACACTCTAAAAATATTTGCAAGGCTTCCTTTCTCCCCATTTGGGAAGCACAATTTATTGCTGAAATCAATTAAATTGGAGAGTCCTAGCACAGAGTTAAATGGTCAGATACATCCACTGAGCTGGTTTTATACCAAGTTCGTTTTGATAGGTCTGTAACACTGGTGCAGCTACTTTGATCTACTTGTATAGGGGGTTAAAGACAGGGAGATCACTTAATTACTGTCACAGGTAAAACAGACTCAACTTGGGAAAAAATAATTTATTGCCAATTAAAGTATTTGGGTACTGGGAAACAAAAATATGAACTGGGCAGCCCCTTACCTCTTCCTACAGAGGCCACCCCTGCAGTCCCCCCTGCCCTCCTACCAAAGCCATGCCCCATTTAGCCAATACACAAGCCTTTCACAGCAAGGCAACAGACAGTACTAGAAGCTGGCATGCCTGCATACAGCACAAGCCAGTGAGCGGACGCATCATGTACACAGGGGACAGCAAAAAATCCATCAAAACTTCCACAGAGCACAAAGCAGTTCCTTATCCAGGTATGTTCCAAGTGTCCGCTCAGCCTAACTGGCGACAACAGCAGCTGGTGGGCACCTCAGGATAAGTTCCTGTGCAGATGCTACATCTGCATCACCTTAGCTCTATTTACACTTAGATTTCAGGCACAGAAATTGCTATATAAATAAGCATTTCTAGTGAATAAAGCAACACAATGAAAAAGACAGCTTTTAGATGAACTGCAGTTAAAGATCTCAGATATGGTCATAACCACAAAAGTCTTGCCACACTGTAGTTAATTCCCACAGTGAACACAACGACACTCTCACAGTAAAGAGCTGCAGACTGGTGCTGCCCTACAACGACAGTGTTAATTTCTACTAATCAGAAGTCTCAGAAATCATGGCTAATTATCCACATGGAGGTCAAACCAGCATTAAATTTCATCTAGCTCCCACACTTCTGTAACCCATAGTTTTGTTAGAAAAGGGCAGAGTAAGATACAAAACTAGCCTGTTTAGCAATAATCATGGCCCAGGTTTGGAGCAGTGATAGTAATAAGGGTGATCAAAAGGCTTGCTCACCACAGTTCTCAGCCAGGGGACGGTCTGACTCACCAACTCCCTTCCCAGTCCAGCCATATGGTGAAAAAACATATTCCACCACATGCTATCACAGTACTACAAATGCCATGATTACAAAATTAGAAGTATTTGAGCTATTGTACTTCATGATTATGGTTGAAAACTCAATTTTAAAAAGTAACTGAAAATTCAGGCAAAAAAAGAGCAGGAAAAATTAAGGACAGCAAGTACCACATCCTAAGGAAATCATTAACTGTTAAGTGAACCATGTGCTATTTTTGTTATTTAAAATACTGATTAGGCTAATTATGCTCAGAGGGAATTGGGTCTAGAGGATTAAATGAAATATTTTCAGAGGCAGAGTTTGATGAATAGAAAAGCTCCTGTCCCCCATTTAAACAGTACAAGATACCACTTTGAACATCTTATGAATATCAGTGCTTTAAAAAGCTCATCTTTTGGTGTCTGCTATTGGGCTAATAATGGAGCTTTTGACCTTAGTGGCGTATCACAGAATAGCAGGGGTTGGAAGGGACCTTCAGAGATCATCTAGTCCATATGTTAGTGTTAAAAAGTGTACAGCTATGCCAAAAGACATTACAATTTAACTACCTCCTGGTTTACAATGATTACCTTAGAGTCTCAAGAGTTTTCCTTCAAAACTTCAGAGTCTGTCATTCATTCCTCTTAAAGCCAAGACTACAATTTCAGTAAAGAGCAACAATATTACTAGTAGGCAGAGACTGTTTTTAAAAAGGAAACTTTTATTGACTTACACTATACAAGACAAAACTGCCTGCAGACTTGCTCTGCCAAGACCGACAGACAAGGTCCACACACAGCAGGTTTGACACCCACACCCTCAACACTACAGATGGTACAAGCAGCAACAGTGAGTGAACTTCAGAGACCATCCCACTGTGAGGTAGAAATTTCAATTACAGCTGTTAATATTAAATTACTGCTAAAGACTAGAAACTATACGGTTAAAAGCCAACTCTACAGAAAGAAGGTAATTCATTAGCTTCTTTTTTCCCCATTGGTCTCCGCAGCTATGATCTCTCTGGGATCACACAAGGCCATCTTGCCAGGCGAGTGACGTCTTCCCCAGCATACCCGCAGCGTGCAGCAGTGATGGCAGTCCCCAGCCAGAAGGAATGCACGCCATACTGCTCCGGGCACAGCCCCAGCAGCCGCAGGGCCCATCGGAAAATGGTCAGGAACTCCCTCTTCGTTACAGTCCTATCATCCGAGTGCATAAAGAGTGGCCCTTCCAGTGGCGAACGAGCTGTCAGGTAGCTCCGGAGGGCCAGAACAGGGCACACCCATGGCTCTCCAGACAGCCCAAGGCTGATGACATGTCTCTCCTGACCCGCAGAAGAGTTATGCAGACAAATCACCACTCTCCTCTCCATCAGCTGGAGGTCACTCAGGTACAGCAGCTCAGGCTGCTGTACATCACAGTGCTTTGCCACCATCTCTCCTATTCGAAGTGCCCCAAAAAAAGCTACAGTAAATAATGCACGGAACAGTAAGCATTCGTAATGAGTTACACATACAGACTCCAGAGCTCCTAAGAGAGATCGTAAGACCTCAATCGTTATAGGCAAGTATTTATCCCACAAGATGCCTTCTCGACGTCTCAATCCTATCATCATGCAATGGGTTATAGGATCTACCAGAGGATCAGGGTTGCCAGTCAATTTTGATAAATAAGAAAGTGCTGCCACATACACCAGTGTCTTTGAGGATGAATTAAGAGATTCCATGGCCAAGAACCCTCTAACTTGCTCCTCTGGAATTGGCCAGGCTGCAGTCATCCCCATGCTTTTCCTAAAGACAAGGAATTTCTTCAGTCCTTCGAGGTAGGCTTGCCAAAGCCTACTATTCCCTGAGCACTCCAACAACGACAAAGTCTTCAGAGGCCAAGGTCCCAAAGAATGTTTCCGAGGACAACTAAACTCCCTTCCTACAAGAAAGGATCCCCATTAGCACACATATGCCACTCAGAGCAATAAAGATAGCGTTCCTCAGCGCAATACACCTCTAGACAATGCTCCGGTAGTTTATCTGACAAAAGATAATTCACACAATATCCACACCCAGAGCTGTTAAAGAGCTGGGATTTCTTCAAACAAGAAACATCAAACAACATACCAGGCCCATTTCAGGCAATAGATCTGGTAACACTCCGGGAATTTACAAGTTTGTGGTGTGGTAACAGAGAACACAAGCAAAAAAAAAAAAAAAAAAAAAAAAAAAGAGGG
>VYZM01016453.1:9956-67722 GCA_013398915.1 Dromas ardeola | reverse complement strand
TTACACAGATTATGACTGCAAAGAGCACACTCCCGCTAGAAGACGGCATATATCCCGGCCCAGGAAGGTGAACTCCCTCGAGGACTCCCAAAGCTCCGGCCCTGCACAACCAAGGAAACGCTTCCCGGCAGGAGCCACAGCTGCCAGCGACCCGCTCGCCGCCTGCAGTCAGATGCCAGCCCCCAGCCCTACCGAGCCACCACAGCCGTATGCGCTGCCAGCCCCACCGCAGAGCACGGCCCACACTTACCAGCCACCCCCACGCCGCGCTCCCCGCACCACCGGGAGGCACCGGGGTGCGCCACCGCCTGGGCCCTACGCGCTGCTCCTCGGCTGCCATGCGGGAAGGTGGCTGCTTGCCCAGCGAGGCCCAGCTCCAGCCACTCCATGCCTGGCTCCCGGGCCAGCAGCGACAGCATCTCCCAGAAGGGCGCGGCGGCGGCAGGCCCAGCGGGAGCGCTGCAGGACATGGCCTCAAGACCAACACACGGCCCACCACGCAACACAACAACTACCACACGTGGCCCGCACGGGCCCTTTTATAGTCGCGGAGCGTCTCACAACGCCCTCCTCCGATTGGGTGCTCGGAGCGGCTGCGGGGATATGGAGTGCTGCCATTGGCTGCCCGCCGGAGGCCGGGCTCCTCCCTCCCGGCGGGTGTGAAGCGGACTATAGCGATGGGCCGGGCGCGGCCTGCGGGCTGGAGGGTGTGAAATTTACAGGGGTTTCTCATGCTTTTTTCTGAGGAAAGCTGAAATACGGACGGGTTTACTGATAAGGCTAAAAGGAGAGAGGAGCGCTTGCCGTTATCAACCTATTGTTCTCCTGGCTGAGTCACGCAGCGGAGGCGCACCCGGGGGCACACCCTCTGTCACCGCCGGCGCCTCCTCAGCCCCCCAGTTGCAGCGCAGCGAAGGCGATAATGGGCCGTTTAGCTCCGGGCAGTGAAATCCCACCCTCCGGGCGCTTCCCGGCCCGGCGGGGGCGGCGGGAACCCGCTGAGGAACCGTCCCTCAGGCACAGGGAGGGGCGGGGCGCAGAGCCGCGCGGCTCGCTCCCCCATTGGGTAAGAGAGGGGCGGAGGGCGCTCGGGGGGCGCTCCGATTGGTCAGCGTTAAGAGGCCGGCTATAAAAGGGCAGCAGGGGGGCACTGCTGAGGTCTCTCGGCTTCGCACTTCTGGAGGGGTGGGCGCTATTTTGTTGGTGATGCAGAGATGGGTAGACGAGCCGCCCGCTGCCCCTTCGCCCTTCTGGGCGCTGCTGGCGCTGCTGCGGTGGGAGCCCGGTATGGGGTGGCTGCCGCGCGGCCTGGGTGGCTGCAGAGGATCGTGGGGACCCAGTGGTGCAGAGGCTGGCAGCAGGGAAGGAGCTGGTGAGTGTGGCCCTGAGGGGTTGGCTGGCTGTGTGGTGGGGGAGGTGGGCAGAAGGCTTCTAAGACCTGCATGTACTGGTGAATCTGTCACTAGTCTGTGGTGGCTTTGTTGCTCACAACCCCTTGTGTCCATTGATGGAGGCCTGGGGTTGCAGAAACTTTGCAGTAGTGTGCTGGGACTGTCACTAGGATTGAGGTGTTGCTTGCTTTAAAGAGAAAAATCACAGGGCTTTTATGGTTTTGGGGGAGGGGGGTTAATCCTTCTCCTGTCTTCTGGCTGTGCAGGGGACAGTTGTAAGGATGCATGGGATGGGTTTTTTCAGAGAAGTTCAAGCACAAGCCGTAAGGTGTTGAAAGAGAGGAAACTTCTGTCTGCTTTACTGTATATGATACTGCCTTGCTTGCCACTGCTAATGCGGATTTTCTTCAGCAGATGAACTCAGCTGGGTTCCTGAGAAGCATCCCTTGGGCCCGTGGCCCCTGAGGTCTCTGCTGTTACTGGAAGACTCAGGAGATAGCCACTTATGGCAGGTCTACTATGAGGGCCTGAAGAATTTCCTTGCCTTTAGAGATGGTATGTCTCTGTCTGCAGTCTGGCCGATTCCAGTGGATCAAGTGAGAGAGTTCTTGGTCGTCATGGAGTCCCAGGATCTGCCTCCCACAAAAATAATAATGTATATGGAAGCACTGTCCTTCATCTCCAGAATGGTAGATCTTCCTGATCCTCTTCAAGATCCTGTTATCTGTCACATGATATCAAGGTTGAAACATAGGACTTCAAATGATAAATACTCTCCTGTAACCATTGAAGTGTTAAGGTCTCTCCTGGGGACTCTGGAATCTGTGTGTAGCTGTCCTTATGAGTGCATATTGTTCCGTGCCATGTTTACCGTAGCTTTTTTTGGTGCACTCTGTATAGAAGAGATGGTGGCAAGTCACCAAAATACAGCACAGCCGGAGCTCCTGTGCTTGAGTGACCTCCAACTGACCGAAGGGAGTGCAAACCTTTGCTTGCATACATCTCATAGGGGCCAGGAGAGGTTTTTGATCCGACTGAGATTATCTAGAGAGATGTGGGTATGTCCTGTTGAAGCTCTCCGTATCTATGTGGCAGCACGGCCACAAGGAGAGGGCCCTCTCTTTGTGCGCTCCGATAGTATGGCTGTGACAAAGAGGGAGTTCCTGACTGTCTTCCGCCGTGCTCTTGGCCTTGCTGGACTTCCTCCAAACCAGTATGGCGTGCATTCCTTCTGGCTGGGGACTGTTGTAACAGCAGTATCTCATGGGTATTCTGATGAAGCTGTTAATAGAATAGCAAGGTGGTGGTGAAGATCCTGGAGAAGACCTAGTTCCATCTATCTGTTGGGCTTTCACAGTAAGGGCTATCTTCTGCAATGCAGAAATCTTACGCATTATACAGACAAAACTTTCAGTGCTCTGTAAAGTTACAGAGAAAGGGAGTAACTAGTACAAGGTGACTTTTCCCACCTGGGACAGTTTTGAGAATGGGATGTCACAGTTTTAAAACTGCTGTGACTTGTGGGTCTGTGCATGCTGTTCAGCATGTTTGTTCTAATTGTATTTTGACCTTGTGTAATCTTATATTAAACTGCACTTTCTCTCAAGAACTTCTCTAGTCTTTCTGTTATGCCCTGGTCAAAGGCTGTTGATGACAGTGGTGACAAAATAACTTGATACAAGCATGCATCCTTTTTACTGTCTAATGTAACGAGAAGTAAAGCCATCTGATAGTTGGTGATTGGAAGCTGTGAGTGTGGAAGGAATTTAGCTGTGAACTGATGTGACACCAGCAGGGACCCTGTTATCCAAGTTGCAGTTCCATAGCAGCTGCATCCGACCTCAGGTGTCGCTGCAGTCTCAGTCTCCTCACCTATAATGGTGTTCCCCTTGATGATTCTTAGGATCCTTCACTGAGTCCTCTTCAAAGGACCTATCAAACCTGGATACTGACCAAAAGCAGCCTTTAGTTGAAATGCAGCTAACATCAAAGATGACCCTGCTTGGTTTAAAGGACCCTTTGTAGCAGAGACCATAAGTTAAGAGCCAGCCAACACAAACGACCCTCATTCTGTAATTGGAGCACTTGTTAAAGAAAGACTTAATACAGATTAAATAACTAGTGTCTTGAGAAGCAGGATCATAAGAAGGTTGAGTGTCACCTTTCATAACGAAGGTGTTTGAAGTCATGGCATCCCCTGTAGTGCATCACAGCAGCACATTCAGGAGCTGCTTAGGTGACAACTAGGTCTACAGAAGACAACCAGTGTTATACTGCACTTTTTAATACCCAATCAAGTTTCCAAGAGGATCTTCAGTTACAGAAAGTTCTTACTCTGCTCTCTGTGCAGAGTACATTGCAAAGATGGAGATGTGGTGGTAGACAACAACCTGTGAACTCTCTGGCATGCATTCGGTAGCTCCTCTTCTACAGCTTTACTACAAGCTGTTGCTGAATTGGCACACTGGTGCTGAGGCTGAGTCCCAGTCATCCTGCTCGAACTCAGGAGTGTGAAGTGGTACGGCAGAGTGGCTAGAGCACTCTCTGTGACTGCAGGTAATGGGTTTAGTTAAAATACCCATGTGCAAAGTGTGCTAGAGGAAGCAGAAGCCTTTGGCTGCGGGATGAGAGGGAGAAGGAAGAGTTTGGCTCTCCAGCCTTGGTTATCAAGGAGAGCAGGGAGAAGGCTTGCTTCGGGAGTGAGGGGGAAGACTTCGGTTTATTGTGAAAACGCAAGGGATTTCTCTGTGTCACAAATGTTTTACTCAAGAGGGAAAAGGGGATTTGTTAGGGAAGGAGAAGCAGGATGCTGCTTTGCGCATGATGGTGGGGATGGAAGTGACTGCACAGGCCCAAGCATTTGTGGGCATGGCTGCTCAGCCTTATGTTGTGTGATTGCACGTGGAGTCCTGGACTGCTCTTTCAGCCTGAAACTCAGGGGCTGGCATGTGGCAATGACGGGCTGGGGGACCTGTTTCACTGACCCTTGTGCTACCAGAAAAGTGCTGATGTACATCACAGAAGCGTCAGTAACCAAGACAGCATGGGGAACAGCAACCTTGAGGCTGTCCTTGGGCATGCAGTTGAGAGTTCATTCCGTCCCTACCCAGCAGGTCTCTGTTAAGATCCAAGTGTGAATTGATAATCTTTTCAAGGCTGTAAGAAGAGCGCTTTCAGCTACAATGATGGTAAATGCTCTCATTTTACTGCTCCTTAATTTTCTGAGAGGGAAGGGAATGCTGACCTTTCTCAGATAGAAACCAGAATAGTCATGGTAGTAAGGATGACAGCTTCACACTAAGAATCTCAAAGATAGAAATGTGCTTTATCTCCATATTGATGTCATTACAGTTCTCCTAGGAGATGGGACGAGAAAGGATGTAGAGCTCACTATAGCCGACTCAAAGCCAGGAAAGCCTCTCTGGGTGTCCCCAGTGATGATCTCCGTGATGCCAAGCAAGCAGGGAAGAATGGCATGGAGGAGGAACTCACCATAATCGTCTGAATGCCACCGTGCAGAGCAGCTGTCCCACAATGGTTCCTCCTCAGCTCTGTAAGCAGTTCAAAATGGCAATGGTTATTTTTCTCCCAACAGGGAAAAGGGTTCCTGAACAAATGCTTAAGGCTGTGCTGTACCTACAGGTTCACAAGTGTTTCAGCAGCTGCATCAGCTTACCATAAGCCCTTTCTCATCCACCGCTGTTGATTCCCTCCCTGTACCATCTCCCTCAGCTAGTACACTTCACTTGGCTAAACTTGAAGCAAATCTAGAAACAAACGTAGATTAAAAGTAATCAGATTAACTTTATCATGTAGATCTACAAAAAGCTGTACTGAAGCCAAGTAAGAAAACGGCATAGGTTGGTTCTCCTGCCAAAAAGTTTTCACCAAGTTACATCCTAAAACCATCTCTGTGAAGTAGTCTTCCTGGGGCACTATCTTCCTACACTGCAACCACCCAGAGTTTTAATTGTTGCCTGTCCTGAGGCTAAGTTACTGCAGCAACAACTCCCGGATAACAAAGCCAGGCAAGGGAAAGGAAATTACATCAATTTAACTGATGTATTGTTAAAACTTCCAAGGAGCTTTCCCTGCCATGTTGCTAAACCTTGTGCACATCACAGGGCTGAAGCTTTGCAACACAGCGTAAAAAATTCTGCAATCTATTGGGCACAACAGCACTGAAATGCAGCCACTTCCTAAAAAAGGGGAATTGATTGACAAATTAAACAGACAAATTTAACCCTGTTTTACCCTAGCAATGTGACCACATATATGTAGATAGATACTTCACTGATAGATACTTGTTTCTTCTTTCCAGGCTCAGTCTGTAGCACAGTGGGGCAAAATCATATGTAAACACAGTCCTCAAAAAGTCAGGATAAATTAATGTAGAGACTGGAGGTAGCAAACTCCTTAGGGAGATCAAGCCTTAGACACCATGTCCTACAAGTTTGGACCTGGAGAGCTCAGACCTTAAAATTATTAAAGCCTTTTGTGTGGTTTCACACACCCATTCTGCATTTAATATTTATAAAGATATCTAATACACTTTAGCCACAAATTCCCACAGCGTTATGCAGGCTGGACCCCAATATCCGGTACAAGCCACTCATTTAGATTTACTCAGCTCTTTACTTGCTGGCACGTTGCCCTGATTCCTTCAGAAACTCAGATTTACGTTAAGACTAGGTCAATTTGGAGCCAGGTCTTGCATCCCAGCTTGGCTTTCACGACAGCACGCTGTAGCTTTAGCTGCCTGGTCACTTCATGGCACAGCCCATCCTCTCGCCCCCTGTCGCTCCGCAGCGTGAACTCTCACGTCCTCACGCTACAGGCATGTTGTACAGTTTCTTTGCTACTAACCTTTGGAATGAAAGCCTTTAGGGGATTAAACGTCAAAAATCATAGAGGATTTTACTGAAAATGCACTGTTGGTGGTCATGCAATAGAATAAACCAGCGCATGTAATATTAGTGACTGGTATACCCTATGTGTGATGTCCGAGGGAAATTTAACAATAAGCGTGGGAGGAACAGAGGCAATGCATGTTGTTTGTAGAGCTCTGGCATCCCACTCAAGCATCTTGTTCTTGTTACCATGTCTTCTCCAACTCTGAACATATGGACATGGCTATCTTTCTGCCATTGAGGTCACATTAATGTCAGGGCATTTTCTGTTGGCTTTTTTTCTTTTTCCCTCTTTTAAAATAAATATATTCTTCATTCAATGGATATTTAAGTTTCAACCCTCAGCTGATCCCCGGTCTTTTCATGCCTGGACACGAGATGATTGCCAGAGTTCTTCCACGAGCGTTTCTGGCCCTCACCACATAGTTCACAAAGTGTGTTCTGCAAGTGCCCAGGCCACAGCCTTTTGGCATACTTTGGCAGCTTCACAAAAGCCCACCTACTACAAACCAAAATGCTAAAAGAAATTTAGGAGACACATCCACCGTGTCCTGAGATTAGCTCTGCACTGGGTGGTGCTCACAACAAGCCACAGTAGCTGGTAAACTGATGCCATCCTCCTGCCTCAAGCGTGCTCAGCCCTCAGAGCCATCACTTTCCGCAAGACTTGGTAACTGCAGTCACCCATAGAGACACCTGAAGGGAGCTAGGAGTGAGACCAAGTGACAGTGCACAGCACTCCAGAACCCACTGCAGCCACGCAGATCACCTGCTGCTTTCATGGGCAGGAAGGAACCAGTGGGCTTGGTGCACTGCACAACAACGTCCACGTGCATCCATACGTGCATTCACGTATGTGTTCATTCATCCATTCATTCATCCACGCATCCATGCATCTGCCCAGAGGTGTGGGTAAACGACACTTGGAGGGTTAAGAGCTGTCAGACCCAGCTGGGCTTGCAAGACCCAAGGGATGGCTTTCATGGGCCACAGATATTGTCCCCACCAGGGTCCCCAGTGCTAGAATTTAGACTTGCTTATTGGATAAACAGTATGCGTGTAAAAATGCACCAGATTTAGGCAGCTTCCCAAAAGCTGCCTGTGCTTTTGCTGGGCCCGTTTTAGCAAAGTTTAAAAGAGGCGAGATGACTTTTTCCCAGATCTTGACATTTAGATGTGCCCCAGCTTGGCGAGCCTCTGTTTTGTTGGAGGAGAAATGCTGACGAGCGGGGCAGAGGCAGTGAATCGTGCGCAGTGGGTAGCTGCCGAAAGGAGGAGGAGGCAAAAACGTTTAACTGCTGGTCCAATCAGGCATTTCGGCTGCACTTCACCAGGCATGGGTGACAGGGCTTGCACCTTCCTGTGACCTGCCCTGGCCTTTCCTCATGGAAACCACAGTTCAAAGAGTTCAGAGGGGACAAAAGCAGCCAACTGCTCCTCCTCAGGAAGCACTGACCAAGCTATCCCTTCAGATTGCGGAAATGCAAGGTCACCATTGTGGCCGAGGACCTGGTATACCCTTTTTTGGGACACAGAGGACTCAGGGCTGCAGCACTGGAGGGGGGGGGGTGCGGACCCACCACCTGCTCCACGGCGGCGGTGGTCTCACACATCACGTCCTGCGCTGGTTGGACCACAGCACCGTGCCTCCACGCTGGGGCCGGCAGCTCCACGGCCGGTACCTTGTGGTATGGGGTGTGAATCACATACAATCGTTCTGTGGCAATTTATTTTATCCAAATTCTTTCTAGTCGGGAGGCAAAATGCACCTCCCAGCGCACAGCCCGTTGCGAGAAAAAAACGCGTTCCAACAGAAGCCTGCCATGCACCTGGTGAAACGACCCAGTGATCTGCCTTGAATTCAAGCCGGTGTACCAAACATCACTGCCTGACCTGCTGCTATACGACTGGAAGTTTAATTCGGGGCTTTTCTTTGTACAGCCGGAGTGAAGGCAGGCTTTTTGGCAGGTGTTTCCGGCGCAGAGAGAAAACAGGCCCCTGTGGTTAAGCAGCGCAGTTTGCTTCAGCTCGCTCACCAATCGGCGCCCAGCCCCGGCGGCTCCCCCACCTTTATCTGAGCCCCTGTGAAAAAACTCCAGAGCCAGGAGAACATTTTAACACCCAGCACTAACCTCAATAATCTAATGTTACCCCGAGAAAGTAACTTCAAAAAAAAAAAACAAAAAACAAAAAACCAATTTACTTGGTTTTCTGCAACCGTGGCTGCAAAAGCTGGGCTCGGCAGCGGTGTAGTGGATGCTGACAGTGGTTCCCATGCCCAGGAGAAGCTTCCCAGCCTCCCCCAGCCCCTGGCACACGTCCCCATCGCTGGACTGGCTCATCCCAACCTGAATGGAAGTGTGGTTTACCTGTCTTCTTTCCACCAGGGAGACTGAAGAACAATAAAGACCTCTGAAGGCTCCCGAAGGAAAGTTGAGGAGCAAAATTAGGCTGAAAAATCCAGTGATGGAATACATGGTAATCCTCCCATGGGCAGAGCACAGCCAGGCCCAGCATGAGTGCAGGAAACAAAGAAAGGCTTCCTGGGCCAAAGATTTGGGGGCATGCCTATCTCTACACCCCCAGCCATACAATAAGCCCTGAAGAAAGCTCAGCTTTTTTCTTCTTCCACAAAATTTCCCAACCTGTTCCTGCAGAAGCGAGCAATAATCTTTTTTTCTTGTTCTTCTTTTCTTGTTCTCCTCAAGCCCCTGAAGAAGGGGTTTGAGTGCCTACCAATTTCAATTGGGCTGTTGGCACCTGAGTTGAAGATGCCGTTTTGAACACTCCATCTCCTGTTTCTGCCAGAGGTCCCGTCCCCTTGCGTTTCTCCAGGGCAGACCCGGTGTGCTGCCTTCGGGTCAGCCTGAGATGGCCAGGACCGTGGGGATGCCTGCAGGCACACAGTTTGTGGCCATAAGGTTTCTCAGCCACTTGATTTTCCTACTACATATGCACAGAAGCAGCTTTGTTTTGACAGCCTATCTTCCTCACACCTCTCCTCACCCACCATCCAGAAACAGGGTGTTCCTCTGTCTAAGAGCATGGGCACATGAAGAAATTAATTGACAGTGTGAATTTACAGCGTGTCATTTATTCCATGGTAACTACCCATGCATACACACTCCTACTCAGCAAAACATAAGGTAAAAAGGTGTAAATGACTTCACGCTTCATCAAAGAGCAAGAGCGATCACCCAGAGGTATTTTACCCAAGCAGCTCACTCCACAGTAAGCTTTGCCTTACTTCTGGCCTAATCCAGCCCAGAGTGCATCACTTCATCTCTTCCTTTCAGGCAATTAGCACCCTGGCAAAGATAAAATCTTCACGTGTCCTTTAACCAAATTATCTGTCCCTATTTGTGTTCTGCGGTATAGGGTAAGGAAGACCTTACCTCCTTTTAAAAGGGAGCATGGTCAGGAGGGGAGTTGTTATCTCCCGTTAAGTGGGAGATAAAGTACCCAGCAGCCAAACACTTGTTAGTGCAGGACTCAGACTTTCACAGAGTTATCAAGTCGTTTTGTTTATGTGATGGTGTTTCTCCTCATTGTAGGTAGGAACCAGCATTTAAAATTCAGAAGAGGAGTGAGATTACACGGCCAAGAGCTCTGATCCTATCTTTAGACTTGGAGTTGTACACCTTGCAATTGATCAGGCTGTCTGAGTCGAAAACTTCCCGGTCACTTTAATTTATGTGAAACAGCCAATTTTTGGTCACCTTGAGCCCAATAGCATCTCACCAGCTTCCCAATGGCATTTGTCTGTGAAGGGGGGGTGACAAACGCTGGGAATGCTGATGGCAAACTTTTCAGTGAAATATTTCTTCTCCTGAAATCCCTGTCCAAGGAATACTCCGTGAGAAGTGTTATTTAAGAACTAGTGAATGTTAAAGGGAGACAATACTGTTTGCTATAGGAGGATACACTGCATCCCCTCCCAACGGAACTGGAGACCACAGAAAAGGGGAGGCGTCCAGTAGGCAGAGCCCAGTGACTGTCATTAGTTAGTTCTTGGTATAGCTAATGAGAATGCCAAAATTAATATCATTTGTAACTGCATACTGGACGCACTTTATAATTAAAAGCATTCCCAAACCATAGTGGCGGTACAGCGCAAAGATCTACAGATGCACTCAGTAAGGGAGAGGGAGGTTTGTCTGATACCAAAGGAGGGACCTGTGCATCTGGGAGCTTCTCCCTCATCTCTCATTGCATCTCTCCGAAAAAACACAGGAACGTGTCCTAATCGCACCAAACATTTTATATAACAAACACTGTCTGGCATGCTGACAGCAGAGGCCTCCTTATTTCACTGCAGTCTCCTTGAACAGTTTCTCATGTGCATGGACCTCAGAGGACGAGACCTAGTCCTTTCTGCATGCACCTCCCTCTTCTCCTCCATGAAGGGGATAAAGCGAGTGGGTGGTAGAGCTCAGCCCCTCCCTGGAGGCACTAAGGACTGAATTATTGCTTCAACTGTGGGTACGACGCCCACTGAAGCAGTTTCAGCTCTCCTCCCCCAGAACCCCGAGCAAAATTACCAAGTGCTTAGCCAGGTGGAAGGAATAGTATTTCATCATGATAATTCAGCTGGCATACGCTTCTGTAACGAGACCACATCAAAAAGTGAAACTGCAGTCTCATGCGGTCGTTTGCAGAGTAGATGAGTCAGAGCCTCTCTCTTTCCATGCTGCAGCTCACTAAACCTGCATCGAGTTTAATAATTTCCATTCCCTTCAGGAGAGAGGGCCACGTTCATGCTGAGTGATCGCCCAAACGCTCTCCACCATGTAGTGAAAGACCTGAAGGTCTTAACCTTAATGTGTAATTGATGAACAATACTTCATTTAAATTGTTAGATTTAACACACATCTGCTTTGGCAGAAAACCTCATGGCTAAAAATCCAAGAACAGAGAAGCTTCACTGTTAATCCAGTGCCAAAATGAACTCTGGATTCCCTTCTGGATTTAATTCCAGCTGCGAAGTTGACGGGGACCATTTTGTGAGTAAGGATGGCTGAAGAGGGAGGGCTGTACCCATTGCACCAGCATCAGGCCGTGCTTTCACGCTGCACATCCCTCACACCCCATCGGTGTCCATCCCTGTCCCAGTAAATCCTAAGTCTGACATCAACCCATCTGAGCTGACTTTATATCCCGTCCAGCCTCTGAAGTGGCTGCCGTGAGATTAAATGCCCCAAATCTACAGGGTAGAATAAGCCTGTCTTGATCTTGATGCAGAAGTTGAACTTCAAACATTTAGGCCCGTAAGCTTTACCTTTGTGTCTAATTCCTCTGAGTTTTATTTGATTCTACATCAAATATAGATGATCCTACCTTTATGCCGCTTTGTTGCACAAAGTCGTTCCTTCCTGGCAGTTTCTAGTTCTGCCTCTGGTGTGACGGGGGGGGGGGAAAAAACACCTTTAAAGTGCAGTTAACTTCAGAAAGACAAACAATAGCTGTGACAAGTGCCTCCATCCCTCTCAATGGCGTTGTAATATAAAACAAGGTTTAAACGCGAGTAGAAATTTGTTTTGTTATATCTCTGCCCACAGTTTCAACAGCAGCATCGCAATCGTGTGCATATGTTTGGAAAGAATTTTCCCTAGGGATCAGACTAACCACCGAAATGAGGTGATCACTCTAGTTGCCTGAATTCCTAAGAAAACAAGGATTATGTGATTGCTGTCTGCTTGTCTCTCTCCTCTCCAACAACTTGTTAATGCACTGGTAAATTTCAATTAAATTCAATGGAGGAGCAGAAAACCTCAGAGATACTTAGTTCTTAAAAATGTCATGGAAATACTGAAACAACTGAAGTGAAAACGCTGTGATCTGAGCTGAGCTCACCCACCTTTGAGACACGCATCTCTGGGAAAGACAGCTTCACCCCTTCTGCTGCAACGTTCGGGCACCGCGGTGGTGACAGCTGCGGCAGGACTCACCAGGCCAGTATCAGACAGGCCACAGAAGGCTCCCAGAAGCTGTGCTAACTGGTCTGTGCACAGTGGCTGTAGACAAGGGCGGAATGAATCTCCGCATCGTCAGTTGTCACAGCATAGACACCTACAGCAGAGCAGGTTGTCTAGACTCCTTCTACAGCTGAGAGAGAGAAACATGCGTTCCTGGGGCACGGACCACCTTACCAACGTCTGGAATAGACCAAATGAATTGTATGTCAGAAGTACCTATTTATCTCTGTTACACTTCTGGGCTTAGTTTTTGGGAGAGCGAGTGGGACGCAGGAGCAGACCCCTGCCCCCACCATTGCATCTGGGAATGGCTGGCGCCGATGGAGCCTATGAGCAAGCTCTTGCAAGGCGAGGAGAGAAGAAGAATACAGCCCACGACCGCGTTACCTACAGCTGCTGATTAGTAATCTTTCGTCTCTGTTCAATTCTGCGAATGCTCCTTTCCTGACAATTCTTCTGAAGTGCCATGCAGATGGGTACGTGGATCTGAAACACTTTGAAATACCAGCTGTTGGGCCAGCAGCTCTGCTCTAAGCTACGCTCAGAGTAGTTATGTTGTTCCGAAAGCAAACCCTGCCAAAACCCACCGGCATGTAGAGCTCATATCCCAAGAGAACCATGCATCATCACAAGCCATCTGATCTCTCAAGCATCTGCAGGACTTTGCAGCAGAGCACCAGTCCCACAGCACATGCTCTGAAGGCTTTCTGTGTCGCTTCATCTTGGCACAAGCTGATTTTTTTATCCCCATCACTCACCTGGCAAATGAGACTTGCTTGTGCAACCTGCTGGATGCTTGGCAGGCTGCTCCCCAGTGGTCTGCAGCAAACCTGGGGAGAATCAGTGACACAACTTGAGTCCCAGCAGAGTGAAAAGCTCCCAAGTCAGATGCAAAACTTGTTTAGGGGGAGGCCATATCTTGGAAACCTTTTCTTTAGCAACCCAAGGTCACTGAGCCTTGGGTTTCCCTACCAGTTTCATGATGTTTGTAGAAAGTATGTGGGCAGTGAGGAAAATATCAGCCCTAGGTTTCATTGCCACAAACACTACTGCACCCTGACTGCTACCACTTGGTGTCACTGGGTGTCACAGACCCAGTGTCTCCCCACACCCTGGGGCAATTACAGGTGCTCTGTCCTCTCTCCACAGCCCCCTTGGCCCCAGCACCTCCAAAATAGCCAGGCTGCTCGCTTCTGACCTCAGACTTCTTCCCGTGGGCTCAGGACCAAGCTCCTGGTCCTGGGCAGAGCCATGCTGGCCAAGGGACGGCCTCCCCATCCCCTGTGCCGCAGTTCCCTGAGCCCTGGGCAAGGTCTGGGAGAGAAGCAGGCAACCGGGGAGGACCGTGTGGGGCCACACACGGGTGTCACAGCCTGCTGCAGTGCAGGAACATAGCGAATTTGCTTTTTTAAGGGAGTGTATTAGGCTTTGCCTCTAACTCTGCCTGAGAGCGCTGGGTTGGGGGCGGACTTAGCTGCCCTGCCACGCGTTCCTGCGTGGCAGAGGCTGATCTCGCAGGAGAGCCCATCGATTTGACCAGCAAATGCATGAGGTCATTCCTCATGTCACCTGTTGATCAATGAATTCCTGGTTTGGGACATCACCTTTGTTCTCTTCTGTCAGCAGAAGAATCAGAGCAAATTGTCCGAATCCCTCCTTGTGCTGCAAACCACCCTGAGAGAACAGCTTTTGAATACAGGAGTGAGGAGCTGAGGAAAATCTCCCATTGGCCACATTTTCTCTTCTCTAATTTCTTCAATTCTCAGTAACCTTTTTCACTTTTTACAGCCTCAGCTATTTCCTTTCACTACGCTTGAGCTCCTACCGTTCTGCTTACAGCAGCCCACCTCTCTATCCTCCTTCCCCCTCCTACCTTCTTTCAAGACCTTCATGAGAGCAAACCACATCCTTACGTTCCTCTCATTGTTCGAGCCTCCACCACCGCTGCTGTTACAGCTCTACTTTTTGATCAAGTGGTCTAGCGCAGCTCTGAACATAAACTGCTCTTCAGATGTTCCCATCTGCAGGTGTGCAGACCACCCTGGTAAGCTGTATTTTACACGTTTGAACTAAGTTCCCCTTAACTGTGTCGTATACACCTGAAAACTGTAAATTATTTCTTGCAGTAAGTGCAAGCTCTCCATGAAGCCAAAACTCGGGGCAGGTTTTTGGTCCTGGAAAAATAGCTTGCTAAACAAACTGCTGGACACTTCAGAGAAAGAAAGAAAAAAGGTGATTCCTGTTTGTGCCATTTGCCACGGGCTTAATTTTGTGTCCGTTAATGCCAAATCTGTGCATTGTTGGATCACTCAGTGGTTGACTCAGACTTGAGCTAACTGAAGCACAGGTACGCGTCTGAATTCTCAGTGCACCGTTGGCGGTGTTCGCACTTACCTGCAAAGAGCATGGAGCAGTGACCACAAAACCCAGCTGGGGTCAGCTCTTGCAGACTGCATCATCTCCATCCCCCAGCTTGACAGTATTTTTCGTTCTGTGACCCCAACCCTGTTTGCACTGTAGAAATGTTTGAGTTTATATTTGTCTTAGACTTTCCTTGCTATGTCCAAGCAGCATCTCTGTCCCATTCAAGTGGTTTTGCAGCTTGATCAACATTTGCTACGTGAAGAGAGAGCTTTCTCATTGACCTGGGACCACGCTGGAGGGAAGCACAAGATGCAGACTTGCTTCTTAATGATCTGTTCCATGTATGCCCTCAGCCTGTGAAAGGAAAATGATTTTTTCAAGGGTTATACTTCACATGCGGGAAGGTCAACAGTGGAGGCCTCTGGACTGAAAAAGATGGGAATCTGCTGTGCTAAAATGGGGAGCATTTGGTCTTTTGAGAGAGACATATTGGTCTTTTGACAGCTGGAAGCCTCTCCTTCACTGTTCAGTGGATTCAAACCTGAGAATATGATCACTGCATAAGGAGGTGACATTTCCATTCCTGCAGGTCTTGTCCCAAACAGCCTTCAGAAGATGGATGCAGAGGAATTCACAGGGGAGTTTTGCTCCCCAAGCATTTGGCGTGGTCAATGGGAAGCGTGCTCCTACAGGCTGGCTCCCTTGGCCAAGCTCGGTTCCTCATGAGGAAACAGAAATATGACTGCATTGTCAAATATCACAGATACTTTACGCCTCCAGTTGGTCTGACGAGGCACATGACAACTGTACCTTCCACTTCTCCTGCCTCTTTGTTGAGTTCAAATAGTTCTGGCCCCAGCCCTGACCCCTGATCCTCAATCCACTGAGAAAAATGGAGTTTCTGCACCACGCTCCATAAATGGCAGTCCTACCTACCCAGCTGATGTTTTGAAGTCATTACTAGATCACTTCAATTACTTCTATGCAGCCAGTGACTGTCCATAAGAAGTACTGACAGAAAACCTACTTGAGTCTGACCCTGCTTGAATCCGATTCTGTCTCCTGTTTGCCCTCTCTGTCCTGCACAATATTTGTGCGATCAAGGACAAGCAGATCTCAGCTCATCATGGTCACTGCCTGATCCAGCTGCGGCCCCTTCACTCACATCCCACTGGGAGCACCAACTCATGAGATGCTTGCAGGGATGCGAAGTCCCTCACAGCTGCTTGCTGTCATGTAAAGCTGTGCACACACTGGAGGCACACAATGAACTTGTCATTTTTTTTTACTTTGATTTCTTTTGCCGCTCTTGCTGTGATTGCTGTATTATCTTGGCAAGCTGCTCTTGCAAATTCTGGTGCTCCAACCACTCCCAGTGTCTTGCAGCCCAGTCCTGAAGCCCATTGCACCCTGTTAAACCCTGGTCAAAGTGGGACCTGGCGTTGTTGTGAAGCTGCCTCTTAGTGCCACATCAACACAGGCACACTCTTCCCGCTTCGGGGACTAGTGGCTTTAGCTCAGGCACCTCTGCATGCTGCTAGCCATGTGGGCTATGGATGTCCCTCAGAGGCCCGTCTCTTACATCTCTGATCCCCATCCCAGCCAAGCCAGGGGATGGTAAGAGGTAGACTCTGCCTTATCATCAGACATGGTCCTGCCACAGCCCCCAGGATGTCCACGTGACCTTGTGGACCTGCCACTGCCACCCCAGATATTGGCATGGCTCCTCGCTTTTGTTTCGGTTGTGGCTCAGTGTTCTCAGGCTGCTGCCTCTCGGAGAACTTTTCAGCCAAATGGCTGATTCATCGCCTCCTTCCCTCCAGGCTTCAGAGAAAGCGTGGCTCGTTTCTCTGTAATATGTACCTGCCAGGGCAAAACCAGCACGTGACCGTGTTTCACGGTCCCCATTGTCCATGTTTCCCACCAGAAAAGCGCAGCATCACCTTCACAAAGCGGTAGCAGCTTTGGGAGCCCCAGGTCCAATCAAAGGCTTTTATTTCCCTGTCTTTTCATGTACCTGCAGGTCCTCAGAGGCCCTGGCACAGCTTTTTTTCCGCAGCCCAGGGATTTTCTTAAGCATTACATAATTATCTCTAGCGCCGCAGCTTCTTACATACCTCTGCCCCGTACAGAAATGAATGTAATCTCCATTCACATTCATCCTGACTCTGCCCATCTGCCGCAGCTTCATCCACTGCTCCTGTGAAGTGCAACTCTGAGCTCCCAGGCTTTTGTCTTCTCTCCCTGCCCCGGGTGTCTTCTCCTGGTGCTTGCAGACCCCTTGCAGACATGATGCGGTCCACTGCTGCTTCTGCATCTCGCTCCTCATGCCTGGCACACTCAGAGCTTCTCTTCTTCGTCACAGCACACGCAGCTCGGCAGACTGATTTTGTGGAATTAAAGGCAGGGGTTTTTCATGCCACCCTGCCTCAGGTTTCAGTTTTCCCACTGTTTTCGTTCTTCTGTCATATGCACAGCGTCAGAGCACCACCCCGCAGACATCTAAGCTCCTGTGCTTGGCAAATGCCCCGTTAATTCAGGGATAGTTCAATAGCATCCCTGAGTGATTTGTCCCAAATCCCAACTAGAACTTAGTCTTTTTTCAGGAACCCAGTTAACCAACCCCTTCTGCCTCAGGTCTTTCCAGAACCCATCTCTGTCTTCATATGCTATTTGTAGTCTCTGCTTAAAGCCATATCACTCACGTATTTAATACGCAATGCAGTGATATCCCTCCAGCCTCTGCTGTGCAGTTTCACAGAGCGTTAACTCCGCCAGCGTTGGCTGGCACCTACTGCAAAGATCGACTCCATCAGAACTAGCTGTTCTCAGGGGGGAACAGCAACTTCCCAACCAATCTTCTTTTTGCTAGGCAAGGCTCGTAGGATTTCTTTCATCTGTAAATTAAAAGTTAAATTGTGACATCTCTGTAGCGGGGGTCGAAAGCACGTGTCAGCTATGAAAGCAGGAGGGGAATTTCTTGGGTAAAGATGCCTCATTTTCTTTAAATGCCTATGGATAGTCAGGGAAAAATGCGGCCCTGCACGTTAGAGCCAAAAACTTGAGGATGGTCCAGAAAAAAACTTGAGGATGGCAGCCAGGTAGAAAGTTGTGGAAGACGTGGAGCAGAGTCAGAAGCCCCTCCTTGGGTTAATCTCCTTGGGTTACGTCTTGTACTGCATCAGGAGCCTGAGACTCCATATGGGCATGTCTGTCTGTTCCCACTGCTGAAAGAAAAATCTTTCCGATCACAAAGAAATAACTTGGGAAACACTGGTAATTTCTCCCCAGTATTTTATCACGGAAGGGTGAAATTCTAAGGGTGCAAAGACCTTAGTTGCTCACCTCGAGGCTACTCTGCCTGGTTGTGCTAAACTTAAATTCTTGCTCAGGTTGTCTTCAGTTTCTTCTGTTCACCCATAAAGGAAATGGGAACGTTTTCAAGGCAATGGCATTTCAGTGAGACCTGTCACTTTGGGCACTAAATCCTTAGTGTAAGAATGTACCTACTGCACACATCGAGATCAGTCCAGCCCAGAGTCCGGTCACTAGAGGGGATGCAAGAGCGTGCTCCAGAAAGAGCAGGTAGGGGTAAGTATGGAGGGACCTTCCCCCTGCTTTACCCTCCCGGCACCCAGGAAGAATTTGATTTCTAAACATGTCGCTGATGAATCAGGTGTTAGCTCAGCCCACACCCATGTTTTGTACAATTAAAAAAGGGCATTATGTTGACAGTCGTGATTACAATCTGTTAAAATAATAAAGTAATTAAAGCATCGTTATATATTGTCCCTTCTCTTCCTGTCCCTTGTGCTTACCTACTTCCTGTGCCTTCAGTTAATTGAAATGCTGGAGAGCCCTAATCCCATAAAGCTGTGTTACAAATCCCTTCAGAGCAAATTCTGCAGGTCAAACCCATCAGCAGAAACACTTCTCAGAAGGGGAGCTAGGACCTGGCAAAGTCAGAAGTACCCACCAGCACCAAGATCTTTCATGACCTATCCGAAAGTACTTTAAAAAAAGGTTGCTGCCATCTCCCCATTTCACGTGGGGGGGCAGGCGGAACCGTGGCTTGCCCAGTGTTACCCAGCTGCGGCAGCGGGGCCCGGGACAGCCAGGGTGTCTGTGCAGCGCCGTTTCACGTCTGCAGTTCATCCTCCTGACATTCATGAGCCAGCCATGGAAAGCGAGGTGAATCCATGGACTTGATGATCTTAAAGGTCTCTTCCAACCCAAACAATTCTATGATTCTATATGTAAAAGCTCCACATTGACCTGACCTGGCTTTGGCCAAGCTCTGCGCGACGGGAGAGGGATTAAACAGCAACATTCACTGTCTAAGCCAATGCCTTAACCATGAGCCAAGGCTGCAGCTCTGGTTTAGTTGGTCGATAATTCTATGACGGATCAGATACCATCCCAAATTCCAAGTCCTACATAAAAATTTAAAATACATGTATCTATTTTAATGCCCAAGATCCATTAGAAGACCTCAGAAGATCCATTAGAAGACCAGTCTCTTACAAAATCCTGTGACCTTTAACCATTACTCTGGTGCGTGCTGTGTTGAACACTGTGTCGTTCACAGCAGGACACTGGCTTTTAAGCAACAGATTTGGTGTCACAGTGGCAGATAAATGCAAGCATTTAGTCAAGATAATAGCCAGAAAATCACTTAGAATTTTATGTATTAAAAAACCAGAGTTTTCTGAGAAAGAGAAAATTCATCAGTTGCTTATGTGTTACCAGAGGTTTGGCATATAAGACACATACGTCTCCCTCCAGCTGCTTCTACATAATTAACTCATCTTCCAAGTTGAGGAGCATCAGTCTTGGGTCTCTCCCCCCACCCTGGGGCTGGCTGTGCGCCTTTGGCCACCATTACCCTGCCTGTGGCTAGCAAACACGCTCCACCACCTCTGGGGCAGTCAGCATTTGCAAGGGATCTTGATTTTCAAAACGTAGCCTGCTCTTTCAAAAATCTCACTTTTTTGTGGTACCTGAACAGTGATGAAGCCTTTAGGGAAGGCAGCCCAAGGGGTGGGGGCTTGGCATGGGAGACCGGGTGGGCTCAGTCCTCCGAGGCACGGCCAGGAGCTGCTGGGGCACCCACAGGAGCTGGTGCTCGCTGGAGGCTTCTTGGAAACGCTGCCGACGCGGGTGAGCCAGCACCTCACACCGTGCAGAGGCATCGGTCGTCGTTTCCTTCCTCTTTTCCAGAGACAGAAACAACGACCTGCCACACGCAGGCCTGTGCCCTTCTCCTCCGCCCCGGCATGAATCATACTGACGGCTGCCCAAGGTGAGAGGAGTCACGGCAGAAATCCCCCCGGCCACCCTGATGCCGGGCGGTTGTGAAAGACCTGAGATGGGCACATCGCTCGTTCGCTTCTTCTTCACAACCAGAAAGGCAGCAAGCAGCTGTCATTTTGTTTGCTAATAACTAATTCACGGTTCATGCAAGGCTGGAGGCTGGCTCCCCGTGCTCGGGGAGGGATATGCCACAGAGTTTGGCTCGGTGCTTTGAGATTCCCCCGTCAAAGATTCCTTTGAGATTCCCGATTGCCTGTGAAGCCTGGTAAGGGGAGCCCTGAGGAGCATTTCTTCTCTCCCGCACAGAACCCGTCTCCCTTGGGGCTGGCTGGGCAGGGCTGCCTGGTGGCCATGCTCTCCTCCTGCCTCCTGAGGAGCACAGACCACGCTGGCACACAGCAACTGCATGGTCGCGCCACCATGGAGCGAGAGGTCCCACGCAGGGGAAAGGCCACCATAGCTACGGTTAAGCCGTTACAGCACCATAAACATCTAGGTATGCACAAAAGCAGTTTTCTCCCTGAATTTTGTTTTCCACAGCTGGCCACTCGGAGAACGACATGAGAGGCGTGCAGGACGGCTAGGGCAGGCACACACCGATAAACCGTCAGGATTTTTTGCACTTACAGCTGCGAAGGAAATCTCTGAGACATAAAATCTGCTTCCTCACAGCCAGAGACAAAAGCTCATTACTGTCTTTTCAGAGCGCTTTCTAACAAGGGAGTTTGGCTAACCCGATTGTGCTCGTATCTGGCTTTTTTCAGCGGCTGAACTGACTTTTAATTAAGTCAAGGTAGTTAACTTGCTCGCAGAGGCAAAAGCAGGCAAGCCGTTCTGATGTTCTGAAGTGAAGCTTTTTATTCTTTGTATATTAACCTGAGCCCTGCGTAGCAGGGGCATTAGGAGAAAGTGCTAAGAGACATGAATTGCCCCATTTATTTGAAGTTATTTTAATGGCTGTATTCACTCGAATGCAGTAGTAATACAGGAGAGGCTGAGATGTCAGTGCCGACATTTCTTTTTTCTTCATGTCTAATCCCTGTGGTGATTTATTCCATAGTGGTGCCATGTATAAAAAGACTGTTTTAAATGCATTTTCTTTATCAAGGCAAGCATCAGCTAGTGTGTGTTCACACACCTTAGCAATCGCAGAGTACCCACAAAAATTGCACAAATATTTGCAAACTGTTAATTGCAAACATCAAGCAAAAGAGTATCAATTATATCTAACAAGCTTGAATAATTTCCTATATGAAAAACCAGGGGGTTGGGAGGAAGATCTGAACCATATTTTTATTATTTATTCTTAGAAAATGTTTATATTGTATGCTGCAGACCAAGTAAGTATAGAAAGGCTAGGAAATCTGTATTTAAAATAACGTAATGTGTACTCACCACATTTTGCAAATTACTAATGGAAAATACTTCTTCTTTTCTGCTAAAAGAATAGTTTCCAATTTATTCAGAATTGCATATCTATTCGACTTCTTATCCGACTTGCAGAATTCCATAAAACAATTAGTGACCCAAAATGACTTTTTCTGTTGAAATGAGAAGTCAGACGCTGACGAAAATAACAGCGTTATTGCTGTTCTCATTTTAAGTTCTAAGTATTTTCTCTCTTTTTTTTTTTTTCCTTTTAACCTGTTTTAATAGCAAGTGAAAGTAGAATTAGCAACGGAATAACAAACTGAAAGGGGTCGCTTTGAGAAGATAGAAAGGGAACATTTGGGCAAGGTCTCTTCCCTCAGTTGAAGCTCGTCTGAGGCGAGGCGGCACATTGTCTCGGTCTCCCCCAAACTGCTGTTTTTCAGAGCAAAAGAAGTTGAAACTTACCATGTGTGCCCAGCTGTCGTCTGAATGTATTTTGAATATCAGAGCCAGGTTTTTCCCACCGAGCTGTACCAGCGACCCTGTTGCCCAAGTAACGCTAGCAAAACCACCTCAGTAGGGTTCTGCGGGCAGGACGGCTGCAGTTGTGCAAGCCCCACCGCGATCAGCCATTTGCCCAAATTCTGATACGTCCAGTTCTGAGTTCTGACACGTTCACATTTCACTCTCTGCATTTGAGTTGCCACACTTTTTGAGCACACCAGTTTTATAACTCAGGCAAAGCTGCATAATTACAGACGTGAAAATAATGTGCTTCGCAGTTTGTTCCCAGTGAAAAGTGCCTTTTAGCTTTGAGAGTCTGAAAATAACCAGGCTGTGAAAATTGGAACTGGTTTGTTTTTTTTTTTCACATAGCACCAAACCAAAATCCCCCAGTTACTTTATACTCTCTTAATTTGACTTTAAAAATCTGCCGGCTTTCGGTGGCCTCACACCTTGCACTGGCTCTAGGATGCACAGTCAAGGGTATATCAAGCCACCTCTAAATTCCCTTTACATCCCGTATCGTCATCTCAGGCATCTCAAGGAAGCCTACCCACTTCGCTTCGCTGAGTTGCAAGCAAACCTTCCATTCTTCATTTTGTAACACACTGTAACAAGCCTTGCGAAACAAATACAGCCAAGATGGGATTTTCAGTTATGGTGTGATTCTGGATCTCTTCTTCATCTGGCTTTTGTCTGATAAAACAGCTTTCTGGAGCCTTCTGGTCCTTGAACACCGGCATCCCCCGGCAGATGCCACAACACAGCATCCTGGCCTAGCAGTTACTGCTCTTCAACACATAAAAACAGCAGTATGAAATGTTGTAAACGAAGCTTAATTCACAGAGAAAAAAAAAAAGGCCATTTAATAGAACATGTTGGCAAAAATATGCCTAAAAAAAAAATTGAAATCAGGTATTAAATCCATTAGTGGAATGGGGACCATAAGAAAAATGCCCACAATTGTAACAGATTTGAAGATTCACAACGTGACATTTTGCATGTGATCTTTAATGTTCAAACAGTAACAACAGCTACTTTTAAATTAGGGTTACAAAAAAACAGAACTTTCAGTGAAGAAGCATTGCAAGAGATGAGATGTAGAAACGTATTTCTTCCAAAAGCCAAAAGGTTTTTAACTGAGGACTGCAAATATCTAGCCACTTGTGTAACTCCACGTGAGTATCACGCCATTCAGGTTCTTTTACAAGTATGTCAGTTTTAGTGTTTCAGAGGGCAAAGGATTTGCAATCAACACCTGGAGAGAAAGAGAAGTAGGAAAGAGAAGAGTACAGAAAAGATGGGCGGTGATGGGAGCCCTCGTCTTGTGTGCTCAGATGCAGAAGCTCGTGAAGATTTAAAGCTGATATGAAAACCTCACATGAGACCAGTCTGTTTTTATGACCAGAAGACTCCCTTAGAGTCAGGTTGATGAGTGGTAAATATTCACCAGCCTGGGAGTTGGGGGGACGATCACGACATTGAGTGTCCCATGCACCACTGCTATTTAAGGTGCTCGCAATGCGAACACTTGCTCACCTACATCACAAGTGAGATCATCTCTGGGATTCAAAGGAGGGGAATGATTTCATTTGGAATGTCTCTTTATAGAGAAGCTCAGAGCTAGGGCAGAGTATGGAGAAGAGCATCCAGCAAGTTTTTCAGGGACAAACTATAGATAGATGAGGTCTGAGCTGTAGGTCACTTGCTTAGTGGGGTAACTCCTGAAATCCCCCCTTGGATTTGAATCAGACAAGCTGCTGCATCCTGTTGAAACACATGAGTCGGAGCTCGGTCAAAACAGACACAGGTCATTCTCTCAGGATCCATGCGGAGAGAGAATCATCCTACTGTGCTATGTGCCATCTTTTATGGCACCATGCTATAAGCCTGTCAAAGGTCAGTTCTGAGCTAGCTGAAGGACAGGGAAAAGGAGAATAAAAATCTTGCTGCACTAAGAAATCCCCCAGGGGATTTCTTCTATGGGCAGCAGAAACCTTGGGATGAGACGGCTCTGCAAGATCTGAGATGGTGTGGGGCAGAGGGGACAGATAACCTGAGGAAGAGGGGAACACCACAACTAAGGAGGAACCTACAGCAGCGTGTGTTAACCCCACTACATCTTCCACCAGACGTCTCTTACACACCTGGAGTTTCCACCTCCTTAGCCTGGCTTTCTGTGCAGGAGGGCAACGTGGCCCAAGTAGGTACATCAGGATTTGACTCTTAGCTTAGACTTGCCAGGCTTCCCAGGATGCAAAGTCTGTTTCAGTCTTATTTTGATACGATCCAGGCATTTATACTTAGTATGCAAACTCAAAAAAAAAATGTTATTAGCCATTCTAAATAAGCACATTCAACATTGCCATGTACTTAATTTTTTTACTATAGTAGGTGACTGGTTTCACTAAAACCATTGTTTCAAAAAGAAGTGTACTAAAAGTATGCGAGAATTTTAGTGCTCATGAAAAAATACCTTTCATCCCTGCAGACTGAAGTCTTTTGCCTCCAGAATTACAGCAGGGACAACAGAGGTGATGATAGCACAGATTCATCTCTGCCACTCTGACCATATGTCTAAACCAGCCCTGACTGCAAGCCAGCCCTTCTGGGGTTGTAACCAGGTGAGGTCTAGGAAGAATCAGGTTAGTTTCCTCCTGGTTTGTCCCATATTTGACCACATTGCTGAGGAACAAGACCAAGGTAACAAATCTCACAAAGCCACAGGACAGCTGTCAAATGTCACTAAGTTTTGATCACTCCTATGCTGGACGTACTGTATTTGATTACTGTTACGCAGTGACTCAGGCATGTGTAAGAAGTGCTAGGCTTGCCTGCAGGCCATTTATTATATGGATAGGACAATTTGTTTCTGTGGTTAGCGAAAGGAAGAACATCCAAAACATGAAAACAGACTGTTAGGATTTTACAACAACGTATACAAGAGTCTTTTAAATAGAATACACAGTGGTCAGATTTTATACAAGAAGTTCTTAAAGTAAAAAAAAAAAAATCCACATGGACAGACATGTCAAGAGCTGGGGGTTGATCCAGGCAGAAGTTTGTCATTAAATAAGTGCAGACAAACCAACAACTGAGGAACATCATCAACAACAACAACAAAATCAGTACAGCTATTATCTGAAGATTTCCAGACTAGGCCTGCTCCAGTCCAGGCTAGCAAAGTCCAAACACAGGTCTGTGAATACCTGCACCTTTTTTTTTTAAAGATTGTGCACATGTGTGCTGGGGGGAGCCGATCAGATAGAGTGCACATCTGTCTCACGAGGGGCACCTGCACTGTGGTCCGGCCAGGAGTCCTCCTTTGATTCTCCTCCCATCCTCTCTGCCACAGTATCTTTGTGCAAAGACAGAAAGAATGAACGCGGGCAAACCCGCTGCTGACGGTCCTCAAAAGATCTTGCACTCGTTAATGGAGAAGAGCTTCCGCCTGTTCTGCCTTTTGGCTTGATTGACTGCTGTCCGCACAGCGTACTCAAACACCTGCTGCACCCCTCGGTTGCTGAGGGCAGAGCACTCCAAGTAGCCTTTGGCTCGCACGTCCTGGGCAAGACGCTTCCCGTCTATCGAGCTGATGCAGGAGGAACGGTAGGGCCCCGTGTCGCGCTGGTCAGTCTGAGTAGCCACTACCAAAACGGGGATGCGGGGCAAATGGCTGCGGATCTCGCCAATCCATTTATTCCTCAGGTTTAGAAAGGAATTGTGGTTCGCCACTGAGTAGCACATTAATACCACGTCTGCCTGTTGGTATGAGAGGGGACGAATGCCTTTGAAGGCATCGCTGCCAGATGTGTCCCAAAGACCTAGGCTAATCTGTACACCATCCATGAAGACGTCCACTCCGGTATTTTCATATACAGTGGGTCTGTAGTCATCTGGAAAAGTCTCAGAGGTGAAACGTACCAAGAGAGATGTTTTCCCCACCGCGGAGTCTCCCACCAGGACACACTTGATTGAATCCAGCATTTTATTAGTGTCCAGGGCCAAAAGCACTGTCTCGGCGCAGCAGGAGTGGGATGGAGAGATACAGTGGTCTCTGAGGCTTTCTAGATAACTTCCATTTGGTGAGAAACCATCCAAATCTCTTTACTTCTCAAGACTTGGTTGTGTCGCTTGAGTCCAAAATCCCCTTTTCTCCCACACAGCTCTGTGGTGCTGTCGGTTTTAATTCTTCAGTGAGTCAATGACTTTTCTGGAAGAGTAAAAATAAAATGTAATATTTATAACCCACAGACAACAGACGATTATCCATCAAGATAAAGATGCCTGGACATGTCTTTGGACAGCTGTGGGCAGTACCCCACATTGAGGATGCTGAACCTTGCTGTTCCCTCCCAGTCAGCTGCACGTGCAACAGCCATTCATGTCAATAACCTTCTTGCTGTTCCATGGGGGCTAGCAGTCCTATCACCTCTGCCATTCTCCACTGAAACCAACTATTTTTTCCCTCCAATTGTCTAAAAAAATGAATAAAATCAACTTATCTTTGGTATAACTGCTACTAACCTGCTTTTAGTGAGACATTTCCTGCCTCTCACTTCCACCAAGACTGACAGAATCCTGATCCCTCTTAACCGATCAGTTCAGATTCCCTTGAAAGTGTACCCGTGCTCTCTAGGAGTACTCAAGAGAAAAAAAACCCTGCACTAATCAATTTGACTATTTAAGCAATCCAATAATAAACAGTAAAATAGAACCACTTGTGACGATGAGGAAGAAAAGACTTAAGGTATGAATTTCAAGGAAGATGAACCTTACCAGTTTTCAAAAGCAATGAAGAATTCACAGCAAAAATACAAAAAAGTTCCAAATTTTCCTTACAAATCACTTTCAACAAGCAAGAAGCACAAGCCAAAGAAAGCCACTCCACTAGTGCTTGCCCCAGTCAAGCAATTTCGTTTGAAGGGGATACAGCTGCCCTGACATTTACTCTGTTGTAAAACTGAACTGAGAGTAACACTTCAGAATATGTAATTGCTTTTGAGCTCCTGCCAGCATTCAGTCAAATTTTCCTATTTTGAAAGCGTTTGCCTCTTCCCCATGCAAGATTCACTGCTCACACAGGGCGACACACAAGATGCTATGAAAATCACTAACTGCAAAACTGAAGGCAAATTAGTTCTGCTCAACAGAAGTAATTAAAAAAAGTATCACTGCATAATTTCAAAATGTCCTGTGTACGTTACACAAATAATATATTTCTGTCTCCTTCGTATATGAAGAGAGAAGTCACAGCTTAAGGTTATTTACACAGAAATGAATGTTGGCCACAAAAAGCATATACTCTACATTACCATAACGCCCTCCAGTTTCAGTACCCTAACCCCCACCACCACCCCTCACACGCATTTCTAGTACGCTCTAAGCTTTGGCCGACTCCACAAAGGGGAAAAACAAAGGAAAAGAAGAGAAAAGCGCTAGACGAGTTGAGAGAGAACACTGACAACTGCTGCTGGCAATTCCCCCGCTTTCATTTTGTAGTGAGGCAGTGCCCTACCTCCCCTCGTGCTGCCAGCACACCAACTCTCCCACCCGATGCACCGGCCACAGGACGATGTGCCAGCGGCTTGGCCGGAGCACGTTGCTTTATAGAGGAGGCACCAAGCCTGCGGGGCCGTTCTTGTGCGTATTTGAGTTACCGGTACCTAGAAGAGTCATTGCAACAGACGGCGCTTCCTGGTCTGCCAGCACGACCGTGCTCTCGCCATCTCAGCTCACTTCTAGGAAGTGGGATAGAGGCTGAGGCCGCTTCACAGCATTCCTGGCTGCCGGGAAACAAGCTGCTTCATGAATTTAAGTTTTGGTGGCAGCAGCTGGAAATTAGTTTTTAAAGATTCAGTAGGTCTAACTCCACTGTCTCACCTTCTCCATTCCCCAAACAAGCTCTCAAGGGAATTAAACAAGACATTTACAAAATATATCTATGAAAAAATTCAAAAAGTATATGCAGGATGCACAGTCCAATTACTTAAATGCATCATCTTTCCTTCAGGGTATTCTACTTCAAAATTGTGTCAGCAGTACAGTTTGAAAACACCACAATTCACCACAAGGAGTAGCGTGTGATTCAGACAAAGCTGCACGCTCCCAGGAGAAAGTTAGCGTCTACCAAGTCTCCTTTTCAGAAGAAACATTTCCTTGGTGCAAGAAGTCCTTAATGCCTTCAGGCTCATCATTTTGTCTATATTGGAATGTGAAGGAAAATAAGGATGTCCAAAGCATGACTTTTGCTATTTCATAAATATTTCATGATTGTTCTGGTACTCAGCTTGTTGATTACCAGGTCTGTTTATGTTGGCTATTTCGAAAGAAAGTGTACAAATGATTAAAGACTGAGAAAGATATCAAGGACTAGTGACTATGGCTAGTTGACACACACAATAGGAAAAGCTGAAATATTCCACCACGACACTGCGGAATTGTTTTCAAAGCAAATGTTCTACAGTCCATTGATGAATAAAAATGAACTGCATGTAACAAGCTCCACATTCTGGTCCTGTGGACAGATTGCTGTCAGTGATCCTGACCTTGCTTTTGTTCACAGCCATTTGGAGTTCATGTGCTTCCATATATAGTTGGGACAACATATGAGCATATTGAAAATATATTTTTAATTATGTACATAGCCTGTCCTTGATGCAGCCTCAGGGAAGAGCAGTATTAAAGTATTAAAATAATTACGCAAGTTTACCTCAATTAATGGAAAACTCTTTAGATTAAACATAAACAGATAAAAATGTCCTTTAAAGGACAGGTCAGTACTGAGCACTTCTACACCTCAGTATACAACCAGTTGTGTAAATATTTGCAAAAGCTTTGGTTCCTTTCTCTCATACTATATACCATGGTCTTGGTCCGGTAGTACAGCATGCTATGCCAATTAAAAGACTACACAAAATCTTCTCATCACAGATGGTTGAGTCTAAGCTGCTGACGGATTTTTTTTTCCCCAACAATTTGGTTTTCCAAATCTTACTAACTTTACCAAGTCCATTTTGGATCTGGAATTCCAGATATAAACCTGTATCTTCTTTTACACTACTTTGTTTTATGCTTTCACCACTCATAACAATAGATTTTATTTGAACAATAAGGGGAGAGGTTTTACAATATTATTAAGTATAAGACTATACGTCTAATTCTGATGCAGTCATTCTGAATAGTGACCTTTAATAAACTTTGAGATTAGCCTCCAAGAAAATTCTTGCACAGTTTTAGATAGAGCAGTGTTTTTTCGACTGTATCATATTGTCTAGGTAATGAATGCAACATTTACTTTCTTTGCTTTCCTATTTTTGTTCCCTCTGTCTTTGGAATACAGACCCTTAGCACTGGTTATAGAGCACTCGGACCTCACTAACGATGTGAGCACCGAAAGCTGCACAAGAGCCGCTCTCCAGGCGCTGCCTGTCCTGCACCTCAGCAATCTCATGCAAGTAAATGCCTTACACTTGATCAGGGTAGAATATGATAAGGAGAAGGTGAGCGGTGTTACCAATGTGAGGGGATGGGAAGAGGAGCACAGCAGCACCAAGGTCTTTGCAGGCGGAGTATTGTCATGAATATGCATCCCATGAAAAAATAATCTAATGTTTGTTGAAAAAATTCTACCAACAAAGGAAAGCAGGACTGCTTGTATCTGAAGGGGTAAATTTATCAACTGAACCAAATGGGATTTTCACTTACAGCAGGAATGCCTCTGGCATCTACTCTAAGATCATTGTGAACATGGCTCACTATAGCTAAACACCTGCAGGGGATGGACAGTGTCTTATGATAGGGGCAAATAAAAAGAGTCAGGAACTCCTAATTTCAAAACCTATCTTGGATATTGATAGTGCACCCTTGAGTAGGCTGGGATTTGGAAGGAATTTGCTCGTAAGTAAACAAATGACACACACAAGACAACAGGCTTTTTAGACCAGAGAGTCACAAAATGCTTCAGAGAGTAAAGCAATTAACATGCTAACTATTATTGCCATTATCCGGTCTCTACCACAATTACATCTCAGCGCAGTTCCTGTTGATATCAGGATAAGAGCAGGCTAATTTTTCAGTTTGAGCACTGTGTACGCTAGCTCTTGAAGAGCTGACGTTGTGAGGAAATTAAAATATTTATACTAATAAAAAAGTTGAAAACCACTGGAGAGACTTCCACTTGCTGTGCGATGTTTGAATGCGCATATTGTCTTTGCCTGCCCACATTACTCCTGTAAGTCCCACCACACACAGGCATGGGGTCTGCAAAACAGTGTCTACAGTTCTTCGCTATCATGTTGATTGTAATCACTGCTCCTCCTAATTGCGCGGCAGATGAATAAAAAATCTCCTTGCATCTCTTAGATAGAGGCTCTCGAGGAGAGGAAAGAGACATGGAGAATACCCTCACTGTCCGGAACAGCGCGCAGCTTTATACCTTCACCTCCGTGGGTGCAGTGGGCACTGCAGGGCACAGACGGGGCCTGAGAACAACTCCTGCGAGGAGGAGGAGGAAGGCTGGCAGGAAATCGAGACAGGCCAGAGATGCTGTTGCCTGGTTAGAGGCAGCACGCAGAAGATACAGCAGGGAGACGACCGGCCTCCGTGATGGAGACACTGCGGCCATTGTAGATCCAGTCTGGATGCTCAGCTAGATGACCAGGTTACCAAGGTCATGCTACCTTGTTTTCAACTCCGTGGGTGAGCTGTACTTGCTCCATTCAGATACAAACCGCCAGACTGCTGCACGGGCCTTTCCTGCCAGAGCACGGGGCTGCTGGAAACGAATACATCAGCTATAGTCCGTCTGGAGACTGCAGCTGGTCTGCAAGCAAATGGCCCCTTGCTGCGAAGCTTCCTGTCACGCATTCATTAAGCTCACGCTCTGACATTTGCGTTAGCTGCCTCCTGGTTTGTAAACTCATTTTAAGACAATTTCAATCTATAGCGCTAAGTGGCCCTGGTCTTCCCAGCCTAGGAAACAGCCTCCCGCTGCCTCAGACAGTGTCAGCGTTTCAGTCCATGGCGGCATTCAGTGGCGGTACCACTGCCGTGAAGGGGGACTGGCTCACAGCCCGTACCTTTGCAAGGTGCTGCATCTTTTCCCCAAACTACTCCGCCAAAAAATCAGCATTCAACTCATACACTTTCCAAGCAGGCTAACACAGGGGCCATCTTTATTCCCTAGCTCAAGAGCAAGATGGCAGGTTACTTCATTGGCAGAATGCTTCAGCTGTCTGGCATATTTATGATACTGATGGGTTAATCGCCAGACTATCTCTCAATGTGTTCTTATATTTTAAAGAATTGAGGGGATGCCTAGAAGCTTGAATGAGAGCTTCTATACAGATACTTTACCCTTACGTACGATCATATCTGCAATGGCTTCCTAAAGTCAGAAGAGCAAGTAACATGCAATGAACCCATATATTCAAAGCCGGGTTGTCTTGTCGTCTCAGAAACAATCTGCTTCCAGCGTTAAAAAAAATTGCAGACATAAAAACCTAGAAATTTTTCTTTCACTCCCTTATTCACCAAACTGAAATCCTGTTCCTGTTTTCAAATTTCAGTGCTTTGTTTTGAAAAAATATGAAACTAATTTTTTTTTTTTACATTTCTAATTTATGACTTTTAAAGAAAATGGAAAAACACTTTCTTAGGAGCCTTTGCAAAAAAATCACTTCTGGATCAAGACAACACCTGAAAATTTAAACACCAGTTTCTTTCTTTGGCAGTTTTAACAACTGAAACTAAAGAAAAGGATTTATGATCAAATATTCAGTCATCTTGCCAACCTTATTATTAGCAAGGTCATCAGCTTTAAAGGAAATTCCCTCATACTGACTCTGGGGAATCTTGCTATAAAATAATGACAAATACAGACCAATGTTCTTTAGAAGATGAAGTTAGATGTTAAGTCCTAGTAAAGGGATGAAAGCTTTCCGTATAAGAAAATGTACATATTTACACACGTGCTTACACACTGCACGTAAATACAAAGCTGTATAATGAGATACCTTAAATTAAAAATTGCTAGTTCATTACTTTAGTAATAGTACCTATAATTAATATATATAAGCAATGGATAATGGCATGTCTAAAGATCTATTTGATTCACTACAGTCACTGAGAAAAACTATTTAACTCTCACTTTAATTACCCAATTAGACAACAGAAATATTTATTTTATATTCAAGAACCCTTTAGCTGTGACTAATCACACCTTGATTAAGCTACTTACAAATTAAACATGAACACAAATTATTAGAACCACTCCAAAAATTAACAAAAATTCTGTAAGACTGTCACGTATTGATACAAGATCCTAAATTCAATTGAAGTCAAGGAGACCTGGGAGTGCTAAGTACCTGCTTCAAAATTCAAGCCATGAGTCTGAAGTCATTTTTCTCCACAAGTTTATGGCATGACATGGTAAATTACAGACTATGTGGTATTCATGGCACTATAGGGCATTTTCACAAGTGACCCATTTTCATTGCAAATGTTGCATCCTCTCCAAAATAAAATTTGGGTAAATCGAGTGTAGGAAAGTAACCCCTGCACAGCGGACCAGCTCATGTGCCGTTCTCAGTCTGATCCAATATCCTCCAAAGTCAGGAGAAATGGAGCAGCATGTCGTGCCCAAAGCGTGGCACGTGCCCTTGCGCTTACCGAGTGCTTCCCTTCTGCAAGATGCTGGGTATGTCACCTTCCTTTCCCACCCTTCCCTGTGATGATTTTTCTTCTCTGCTCTTAAACAGAGAAGAAATTCTTCTTGAATCTCACCACAGACACAGCCCTTCATGGAGCAGCTGGTGTGCAAATGTCACACATGTGTATGTTCGAGCACAGAAGTTCGCCAACCATCTGTCCGTCTGCGTTCCCTCATAGTCTCTGTTTTTGTACACACACACACATGCATATATATATGTATATATGTATTCACCACTGACATAGAACTACTTTGGGTCCAGATGGGGATACAGATACGCTTGCAGGTGAACATGGATAAAGCGCTACGCGCTGACTATGGCACTGTCACATGCATCTATGAAAAGTTACTCTGTCTATCAGACTGGACTCACAGTTAAGAGGCAAATTTCCACCTAAGTCTAACTGCATTGTAGCCAAACTGAAGGACTGACGTTATAAAATGCATGATATTGAAGTAATTGACTTCAATGAGACTACTGTGTGTGTAGAATTATTCACATGTGGAAATGTTTGCAGCTTTGGGCCCCAAACCACTTCAAATTTCTCATGCCACATCCTCTTTTAACACAGTTCACCTTTCTTGAAGTTTGAAACGAATCAAAAAGGCACTTACAAATATTTTTGTGGATTTTTTTTTTTACCGGTTTAACTCTTAAAAATCTCCTCAAATTTTTTTGGCTCACAAAACATGAAGTCCTCTTTTATTTACAACCTCCAGCAATGATCGTGTTCTCTTTCCAGAAAGCCTGGCCTTTTCCCTATTTCTGTTTGGGGCTTTTTTGACCATCTGCAGATACAGGCTTAATCATCATGCAGTATCCATTTCCTTCTCATACACAACTAATATGTTAGTTTTAAATAAGAATTTTTTAATTTCTTGTAGAATTATGCATTATTTGCTAGACTGGCTGCATAGAAGTGTGTATATATTTCAATATGTCAAAAAATATTGAAAATAAATCAGTGTATATTTCAAAACATAGCTATTGCAATAATGAATCTATACATCCCCATACATAAAATATGACATCCATAAGTACATGCATGTGTTTGTATGTCTATATACATATATAAACATGTATATATACACAAACTGATACTCATTCATTTGCAGACGACTTTGCTACAGATCGCTAAACAAAACAGATGCATATTCAGTGTAAGATACCTTACCGTCATTTGAAAACCTGCATACATATTTTGCATCAAAGAATGGATACGTTATTGAAATGACTGTGGTCTTTAAATTACTTTATTTCTACATATAGGTACACATGTGTATTTGCATACACATGAGCAGAAACCACTGCTGTGCTAAATTAAGATTTGCAATAACATAGGTATATAACTGATAGATAATAGTCTCTTACACATACACATAAATTACACAGTCACACAATGTAAACAATTACATTTCTACTGCGTATGCAGCCGTTAAATTTTTTAGGCACATCTTTACGATGTGTTACAATAATTTCTTTTTAAGGAGATGGATTTATATTAAATCCCGCAGATGCGTAACTTGGTAAAATGTGAAAACTAACTACCTGGCTACTCCACATACACACTTGCATTTACTGGCAAAAGGGCTTTGTCTCTTTCGGAGCCTGTGCTGAGCCCGCTGCAGTGGAGCGGGCTGACTGCGGGATGTTTGGGCTCCAACCTGGGGTAGGACTGTGCTCCTCTGCCTTGTTTGTACAGTACCTGATCTTCCTGACTGGGTCCCTTAAACACTAACAAGTAACCAATATTAACAATATAGCTAATATATGAACGATGCAGGTGATGTAACATCCTAATCGATGTTAAAAAGTCTTAAAAAAAATTGTCCTGCCATTTGTCTGCTGCCTTCCACAGATCCCTTGCAAGATCTCCAAGGTTACTTTCAGAGGCCTATTCAGGTTTAACTTTGCTCTGGTTTTATAAAATGCCTACCGCGAAATAAGCCCAGATCTTCTCCCCCTAACCTCAGGGTGAGGAGAAGGAGGTTCTCCATGTTCATTAAGTTATGTGTTTGCATGAGTTTGATTTCAGTGGGAGGTAAAGGTGGAAGAGGAAAATATTAGTTAGAACAGAATTATCCAATGTTCGATGGAAGATTATTTTTGCGTATTTTGTGATAAGAATAAAATGTGTTGAATGTATAGCTGTTCTGAGCAGCAAATAATGATGCTTCAGTTGATCTAACAATTCAGAATAATGACTTCTTGCTAAAACATACTGAATTTTTTTTCTTTGGGAAGAAAGCATATTTACTGTATGTCACTGCTCAGTTTTGCTGTGATGAATGTTAAACTTCTTGAATTAATGAGCAAAGCTAGTAAAGTCAGCAACAATAACTTGGTTGGTTATTTATTTTATTACACTGAGAAACTGGTTGACAATTTTAGCTTTTCCCTTTAGAATTGCCAGCAACAAAAAGATTTTTCTTGTGTCTGTATATATTAGACTGTTTAAAATCATAGTCTAGATTTCAGACAGAGGGAAATTACCGTCTTTTTACGTTCATTCTTAAATTTCATGTGTGCACGCATGTACATTAAAATGTTAAAAATTTGGAGGGCTTACTTGGAAATAATTTCAATCACTTTGCAAGTAGGAGGTGCAATACAAAATGTACAATTGTCATAACTTTTCCTGCATTTGTTGATTTAAGTTCTTTATCTTTTAATTTGTTTTATAAACTAAAAAAGGAGTTGCCTTCCACAATCTATCCCACAACTCAGTACTCACGCACTATACCCAGCACAAGGATAAAATAAGGGTTAATATGTATTTACAGGACAAGTAGGAAAATATTTTTACTCACTACGCAGCCTCCCTAGAATTCCTTAATTGTAGTAAATTAAATTAAACACAATAAATGGGCATGCTTACTTGCCTACATCAAATTGCCTACATCCTATGCATAGTTATGATTAAAGTCCAATTTCAAGTGAACATGCTGTCAAGATTTCTTTTTTTTCTGGAATTAGCATAAGTTATACCTGGTAGTTCAGATTTTACATCGATTTATATCTTACACCAACCATATGACAGAGCAGAATATATATTTCAGGGCCTGTTTTCCTTTACTTTTCTCTGATTCTGGTATAACCTTAATCTCTTGTCACTTTTACACAAAACATATAATACTGCAGACATCACTGGGTCATATGGAATAAGTTAAGAGGCGAAAAGCCTCGACTATTTACCATCAAATGTAATATATAGATCCTTCTCACTCATTCTTCAGTTCAGTATTTTGAGAAGCCATTTCAGATACTTAAAGCTGACATCTATTTGGCTTTCAGTTGGTTTAAAGATCATGCAAATCTCCACACTACGCCAAATCTTAAAACAGAATTTCTGTTTTTCAGTGGGAAGCATAGAAAGTTTTCCTTGATATTCTTGATTTTTCCATATTTTGCATGAAAAGGATCACATATATGAAAAGGGAGATATTTTAGGAGAGCTATGTTTGAACGTTATGAGAACATTTCCCATGCTTTATTTTTGAATCCTGGCGGACTTGATTCAAACTCAGAGATATTTTACCCAAAGGCTTTTCATCCAGAATTAAAACTCCACTGAAAGATACATGAATTTAAAAACCTGCATTTAAATTGATGGAAACAAAAGAAATTACGTGAGGGGGTTTTAAGACAGATGTTTTATATATATTTTTGTAATGAGAAAAATTCAAGCGCACAGATGATGAGAGGAAGTTAGTAGATAATTCAGTATGTCATTAATTCAGTAACTTTGAACTCTAAAAACTTTACCAGTTTTTAAGCACAGCCGTTTAATGAAAAAAGAAGGCAAGCTGCAAACTCTGTGTCCACTGGTATGCCTATCAACAAAAGGAAAGAACGGTTTCCTTGCTAGAGTGAGAGGTTTCATATTCTTTCAATGACTGTGTGCACAGGAGATGATGAAAACAGACCCCTAACTATGTAGGGGTCTTGGTCGCATACTTTTATACTAGGACAGCCAGTCTTATCTGTAGTTTGACATAAACCAGGATAACCTTCAAAAGCAATTCACTGTCACTCATGAGGAAAAGAGATATCACCAGATAGTACAACAACCTCAAACCGAGCGAGTGTCAGTTATTAGGACTTGGTACTCCACACTCACACTTGTTACGGTACGTATCCACAGCCCTTCGTGCTGGCTTGTGCCAGGAGAGGTGTTCGTTCCCTTTCCGGCACATGCTGGGTCTTTCCTATGCGATAGATCACCACGTACCCCCGCTGGGGAAACCCCCAAAGCATAGCAGAACCCACGTGTGGTTTCCAGCAGGTTCGTACATTTCAACAGGTAAAGAAAAGCATGCCAAGTTCAGCCCCACCCTCATCCCTTAGGAATTTACACTTCTTCTTGGCTTCTGTAAACGAAGACTAGATGCGATTCCTTGTGCAAAACAAATACGACACAAACACATCGGCGAGTGATTGTGCAGGGTAGGAAAGATGAAAGAATCTGCAACAAACACAGGTCACAGCCATGAGCGGGGCTGGGCACAAGCTAATGCTCCCATACCCACCCTGTGAGGAACACATGCACGAAGTCTTCAGACCGTGTTCCTAGCTATCCTCCAGCTGCCGTGCCAGCAGTGACGGCAATCCTCTGACACAGCCTCCAGCAGAACGTGGCCTGCTGGGACTATTGCTCCATGCTACTTTGTCAGCTGCGCATTTTAGACCCGATACACCAAGGTTTTGTACCAGTGACTTCCAGTGCTTACACTCACTGCTGCATTACAGAGGTTTTGCTGGCTCCAAATGGCCCCTCCCACTGTAAACCAACGCTTTTGGTGGATTAGGAAGGTTTTCCAGTACTTCACTGACAGAAGAATTGAAGTAAAACTAAATTCTGCCAAGCTCATATGAAACTGTATTTGGTTTTGTGGAGCAGAGCTAATGGTGAGCTATAGCCCACAAATTTTGCTGTTAACATTGCTTTGTTGTATTTGTGTGGTCCTGTCCAGTATTTTAAAGCTGTAATGCTTTAATAGCAGGCTTGAGACAGCTGCAGCCAACTTCCTTTCTTAATTACTACGCTGGGGTTATCCCATTTTTCAGCTGTAAGCTGTACTCATAGCATGGAAACATTTGAAAACTGCTGATTTAATAAAACCACACACCACCGGCCAAAAAGTGACAACCTGATTTGGAAATGATGTTAAGCTCTGTAGCGCAATGCCTGAAGTGACACATTAAGACTTCCAAAAGGCAAGTTACTTTTTTTATTTCTTTTCAAACCATAATGAAAAGCATTATAAAAAAATCTGCAATTTTTTCATTGTACGGGCAATGTCAAATCGAATTAATCACTTGAACGGTGCATTCAGTAACATTCAACATTTTCTTACTGAAAACTATAGAATCACAGCACCAACATTTTACAAGGAAAAAGGGGGGATGTTTGCTTTAGAGAGAAGAGGTCTTTTTCATTGAAAATCCTTCCCATTTAAAGCTCCTAACCCAGCTGCTGCTACACATCTCGAGCTGCACGGCAAAAGCAAGAGGAGAAACAGCAGAATTTCATCTCCCTGCCTGGGTGTCCTCCCAGCTGGTTATCAGAAAGTGTCGCCGAGAAAAGCTCCTCGGGAGCTTCCGCTGCTGCAGCCCCGCTGCTCTACAAGACGGGCCAGAGGTGCAGCCTGAGAGGCTGCCACCACAATTTCTGCTCGTTTCCTGTGTGCTCTGAGTATATGGCAAAGCGTCCACTTAAATCTTTAAGGATGTATACGGCTTGCCCCTCGCTTTACAAGAGATTGCCTCCCTCATCTCACTGGCACTGGCAGCTGTTTCTGGCTGATGCGACTTTTGCATCAGTCTCTCAGTTGCTGGGTTTATGTATCAGGGAGAGTACTTTCATTTTGTCCCCAAATTCACACTCCCAATGCAGCAGCTGAGCCAGAGTCTGCTAAACTTCTACATATAAACATTTTCTTGAGAAAGCTGGTCACCAGGCTGGAAAAATATTTTTAGTAACTTTCTGGAAGTATAGCTCCAACTTCATGGTTTTACTGTGCTGCATGTAGATACAGGGACTGTATCTGATATATTCTGATATAGGCAGTCATGTGAGGCCATGAGGCCATCTCACACTGCTGTGCCATGGTAAAATTCCCTTAAAATGGGATTAAATGACAGTAATTTACAGCCATTTTGCCCTGCTGATGGACTATGAATTTGCGTCTTGCTATACATGAGCATCAAGTCCATTTTTTAAAATTTAATTCTTTGCTCTGGCACTTAGATAGCAAGTACAGATTACTTATAAAAACATAGTTTCTCTACAAATACAAAACTACTGGTTTTCCTGGTTTGTAGCACCTAATCTAGTGAATATGAGGTATTATGCCTCACCAACGTCTACTCTCTCAATTTAGCAGGAAGTAAGTGCACATGGGGATTTTCTACCCTGCAGTTACTGCCCAAGTCTCAAACACGGTATTCACATCAAGCCTGTACGCACTTTCTCTGGCAAATTGGACTTCACTGTGTGATACATCTTCATATGAGATTAAATCCTGTTCTAAAGTCAAGTATACGCATATGGTCTTTTCTACTGGAACATTTGTAAACATCCACTGATTCTAAATGGTGAGTTTTGGAAATGCGAAATACAAAGCAGCCTAATGCAATGCCCAATCCCACCTTATTGTGACAGCAGCAGCAGACGGGCATGTACTGACACCACAAAAATGCTGACAGATCTGCTTGATAACAACTATATAATCTCACTCATCCTACCTTTTTCCTCTACAAGTATTTTCTTCAGGATAAATCCTGTGTTAAAGCTGGCCTCCTCCGTATGCCACAGCCCCACTCCTGCACCATCCACAGCTGGAAACACGGCTGAAAGAAGAAGTTAGAAAATCTTAAGGCTACATTCAGATTTTTTGCGGCGACCTGTGTCAGAGGGATGGTTCCGGCCTCTGTGTGCTTCCTCCTCATTCACCTTTTAGATTAACTACCTCTCATTGGCAATGTGATAAGACCATCCCACCACTGCTAGAGCATTGTAAGATGCAGGTTTTTGTAAGCAGAATCCAGAAATGGTGTGCACAGATGCACACACATGTACACACGCACACATACTGCTCTCTAAGTGAATCCCACACCATGAGGATGCCACAGTTGGCTCAGAAAGCAGAGGAGAAGAAGATGTGGGGGTGAGATGAAAGCAAAGAGTTACAGCCGTGGCCATTTAGACAGCGAAGGAAGCCCTTCCATCTCAGAAGGCGGCAGGGCGCTGGTTAGACCCAGCGGGGCCAGACAGCCGCTGGAACCAGAGTCAGTGACAAATTAAAAATACTTTGAATCTCACTTCCTAAGAACCTCACAGTCCTAAGAACCTAAATTTCACCTTTCTTAAATTCTCACAGTAAAATCTTCACCTAAATTTGCTTGGAAACCTTTAAGATGAAGCAGAACAGTTTTCTCATAACCATGACGACTTCACAAATGGGGAAGAAAGCCGTCCTGTGAGGTGTTGCAGGTTTACACATGCCTACCTCTCCTGGGTTCATAGTTCATACAACAGCACAGGACATCAGAATCAAGCCCACCCTTTTTAGAGTAATTCCCATTTTCTCTCTTTTTTTCTTCTATCAGTTAACGTGGAAAATACTGGCAAGACACAGCCCATCACACCCCATTTTTTCTACTTTTATACAAGGCCTTTTTATGCTGAAGTGGAAACAAACTCCGGAACAAATGAAAATCCAGAAGATGCACAACCTGGGGCAGGATTAGACCACTGTTTAATAGGATATCACAATACTGAGTATTTAAGAGATGGTATTAAAAGTAAAACTGATTACATGAATCAATTTCACAAACTTATTAATAAAAGTAAAACTAAAGATACTGAATTTGATTCAGAATACCAATTCACATTTAGACATTTCGGGGAAAAAAAAGAAAATGCAAAGAACTCACCAGGCGCAGGAAGCTGAAAGCGGCTGTTGGAAATAAACGTTACAGAAGTCAACTACTCTAGACGAGACAGGAGAATAAAAATAGAAGAGTGGTGTTCTGTTCTCTTGGCTTTTTCAGATGGACTTCTATTTTAGCAGATTAGAAAAATGATATTACTGAGATGAAAAAAAAAAAAAAACAACAAAAACCAAACCTCAAGAGGTAACCAGAGACCACTGCATGTACAGGCCAAATTAGTCCTGGTACTGGGTCTATCTCATCCGGAGGCAGCAGTGACAGCAGACCCAAATGTAGTGTGACGAGAAATAGCGGCGTGGTTTAGGGTAAGTCAGCTTCCTGGTGAGAGCTCCTCAGCTCTGCCTGTGTGGGTTTTGTTGTGGGTGGGTGTATGAGTGCATATGTCTTTCTCTCTTTGGTGACTATGGGAGCAGATGTAAAAACCTTGAAGATGGGGGAGGGGGTGGCAAAACCTCCAGGCTGCTGAAAGCTTTCTCTGTGCACTCTGCTGCTCCTACAGCCGCCTCCTCTCTGCTACAGCAGTGAATGGCACAGCCCAGCCCAGCAGCTCCGGTACCTGCCAGGAGAAAAGGAGCAAGCAGATCGACAACTGCCCGCCAGTGCTACGTGCGAGTCACGCTCCAGCGGCATGAACGAGACTTGGGATATTTTTATACAAGCTGGAACACAGCCCTGCCTTTAAAAAAAAAAGAGAGTATACATGTTTAGTTGATCTTTTGCAAAACCCAAGGCAGGTACTTTTGGGCTGATTCAGCTTTGTTTTTTAGGGATTTGTCATAATTCAGTGAGGATTCCCCAGTAGCGTTGTTTAGGATTGACCATTGTCACTTTACTAGCATACATGTCCTCTCTTCTGCCAGCACAAGGAGGCTGAGCAGGAGGAGCAACCACAGGAGTGGAGACTCACACCTTTCCCAGCACAGACAACTTGAGCTGGCCAGGCTCTCATCACTTCCAGCTTTCCTACCACAACACTGAAAGCATAGCTCTGACCATAGTTCCAGGACAACAGGATGACCATGAGCCAGCAACATGCCCTTGTGGTCAAGAAGGACAATGGCATCCTAGGGTGCATCAAGAAATGTGTGGCCAGCAGGTCGAGGGAGGTCATCCTCCCCCTCTACTCTGCCCTGGTGAGGCCACGTCTGGAGTACTGTGTCCAGTTCTGGGCTCCCCAGCTCAAGAAGGACAGGGAACTGCTGGAGAGGGTACAGCAAAGGGCTACCAAGATGATTAGGGGACTGGAACATCTCTCTTATGAGGAAAGGCTGAGGAATTTGGGTCTCTTCAGTCTGAGAAGAGAAGGCTGAAGGGGGATCTTACCAACACTTATAAATACTCAAAGGGTGGGTGTCAGGAGGATGGGGCCAGGCTCTTTTCAGTGGTGCCCGGGGACAGGACAAGAGGTAATGGGCACAAACTTGAGTATAGGAAGTTCCACCTAAACATGAGGAGGAACTTCTTTACTTTGAGACTGCCAGAGCACTGGAAAGGGCTGCCCAGAGAGGTGGTGGAGTGTCCATCTCTGGAGACATTCAAAACCCACCTGGACACCATCCTGTGCGACCTGCTCTAGGTGAACCTGCTCTGGCAGGGGGGTTGGACTAGATGATCTCCAGAGGTCCCTTCCAACCCCTATTATTCTGTGATTTCAAGTGCCAGGTCTATGGTCTATACTTCAGGAGCTGTGAGCACAAGAGGTTATCCACTTTGGCAATCAGACCACAGGGCGGGCATTCCTGTCCCATAATCCAGAAGCAGTCCATGAGCCCTGTCACAGATGGGGAGCTGCCTCAGAGCTGAGCACGAGGAGCCCCGATGACCAGCACAGTGGGCTGGCTACACCTCCGTTGGAGGCATGAGCAGTGGGTTTCCCAGCAGCCTTGAAACCGGCCCCAGAGACAGAGAAATAGAACCAAAGTCCTTTTCAGAAAATGTTTTGAGTGCTGTGAAGCCTTTCCAGACCATCTCTAGCCATAACGCAATAGGAACAGGCTGCCTGATCCAGATCTAAAGCCATGCATTTTGCGTTCCTTGGAGGATGGGATCTCTCTGAAGACAGCTAACAAATTTGTCCACATTAACATTATGACAGTACAATGCATTCCAAGATAAAGTCATACCACTTCCAAGAATGATTACAAACCAACAGAACAAATTACAAGATAAAGCAAAAAGGAAACAAAATTATAATTTATATGTAGATGAAAGGCAGTTTGTGCCAAAAATATAAGTAGATGCTGAAAGAATATAACCTGTGTAAACATGCTGTAAACCTGCCGATACAAAGCTTGTGGAACAGTGCTGCACAGTTAGGGTGGGGAATCAATTTGTTTCTTTTCCCTATGAAATGAAATTAATTTAGTTATTTATCAACAGGGATGAAGGCAAGGAAGGGTGGCTCACAGAAGGCATTTTTGGAATACTGTCTTCTTAAAAACTGCAATCTTCCTTTTAGTTTGAGACGAGAGTTTGGATAAGGGGCTTCAGTGCATTATCAGTTTACGTGAGAACTTGTGTTACTTAGTTTTCACATTAAACATCTATTCTGTTTTTAACTGGGTTTGGGTTTCCCAATACCAGTGCATGCAATCAGGCAATAAGTTTCCATTGCGATTGTGATAAAGAAAATCAGACACCCAAACATCCTGAAATGTTTCCACCAGAACGCTGCGGCTTGTCAGAAGTAGAGAAATAAATACATTCGCAAATTATATTGATATAAATGTCTTCAGTGATCATCACCCATTTTAGGTCCACTACAGATAGCAGCTGCTTAAAAATGCAACTACTCTTTTCTGTTTTGTGCTGTAGACTAATCCAGATGTGAGGCCATCTGGCTAAGCAGTTTGCATTTTGGATAAAGAGTGCATCCATCTGTAAAATACTTCATAAACAACTTTTGAATCAAGTGAGCTCAGCGAAAAACCAAGACTGTAGATCTAACGTGTCTTGATTTCCACCCATTTCCCTCCACTGTGCTTCCTGGAGCATCTTGACCCAATAACTTGCTAAAAATAGTTGACTGTCAGATTTATTTTTGTTTCTTCCATTCTTTTGGTGTTTTGCGGATAAAAATTTGAGACCTTTCTTAGGGAGGCACATGCTTCATGCACTTGCTCCATGACTTCACTTCCTAAGTGACCTGGAAGAGACCCTCAGCTCCATGCTCTCTGCACAACACGCAACCAATTCCAAAATTAGGTGTAACATTGCAGCCTGACAAGTTTCTCTTGATCATTGCCTCTTTTTTTTTGCCTTTCTTACTGCAGTTTTTCTGCTCTTTTTCACCTGTTCATGCTGTGCAATGAAGGGGAACATCTGGCTGTGAGAGAATATTGTTAATACATTCTAAAATACGTTGCTTCTCCTTTTTTTTAAAGTCAGTATGAGTCATTATCTGGGACTTTCAGAAACAAACACTTTGTTGTGGAAAATATTTATGGGGGTGCAGTGGAGGGTTGCAAATTATCTTTGCATTGAAAAGTAAGTTGACAGTAAAAATTAAAGTCTTAAACCTCAAGTAGCTAAGGGTTTATGACCAATTATGTAAAATAACGTTATCCAGGGTTTTGTCCTGGAAAGACATGGGCCAGTTTACAAGGAAAGGTCACATTTGTCTCTTAATCCATTGATTTCTGTCTCACTTGGAGAAACCTGATGTTAGGAAGGGGGTTGAGATCAAGGAAGGAAGCTATTCCTGTCCCCGCTGCCTGACCGCCTTTTTTGTTCTCGGATTTGCTCAGCTCTGGTTTTGGTCTGCCTCCAATAGTATGGTATTGCAATGCTCCGGAGGTAAACCATGACACTCTTGATACACATTGTATTTAGCCTTTCAAGCCTTTCTTCTGTCCTAGATGATCATTATATTATACAAAATAAAGCTAATTGTTGCTTATGTCTAGGCACTGCACCAGAGATAAAAACAACACACAAGCAGTGTGCTTATTTGGTTAAAAAAGAGCCTAATTTGTTTTTGTTGTTGTTAACATTCTCAAAGGAAGGGAAGAAAAATGTATGTGGTCAAAATGCCAGCTGTGTGTTGGGAAAACTGGGATATGGCTATTTGCTTTCCCTTGCGTTCCTGGGGCAGTATAAGGAAATCAGGTAGGTCGCCCAGACCCATCTCAGCCTGGGGGTGAATGCACTCCTTTCTCAGGAATAGATACCTCAGAGAAAGGGAGGCTTCCTTGCAGCACAGCGGAGAGTGTTGCTAAAATCTCTAAAGAATCTCTAAAGCAACTTCTGAAGCATTACTCATTGTCAGAGAGATAAATCTGAAAGGGGAAATGAAAATGCAGTTTCACAAGCAGTTCCTACATGGATTTTGCTAAAACTCGGACGCTATTCATTCCTGTGCCTTGATGAATTTAGGCTGTGGTTCCTCAGCAAGGTAACACAGTGGTTAGACACCCCTCAGTTTTGGTATTGTAGTGAAGCACGTGGTGATAAAACAGAATCCAAAACCTAGCGTGAGGTGGGTTCCTCATACATCATGTGAGGAGGACTAGAGGTCTTCAGAGGGTGAGTCAAAGCCCTCCAGCATACGGGGGCTGGACCGTGCCTGACAGAGAAGTCTAAATGCAGGAGCATGCCTGAAATGCCACCCCTCCCTGTGGACCCTTCTCCCTCCTTCCTGAGTTACAGAGCAAGTTTCAAAGTTCAACCCTCAACTCGGGTCTTGAGCCCCTTCCCAAGGCATCGCCTCTTCCTTGAGCCATGCCAAAGGAGACAGCACAGCCCTGGGTGCAGAGGGATAGGTGGTGTGCTGCTAGCGGGCAGCTGGGGCCACAGCTGCAGGGCCACAGCTGCAGCTCCCCACTGTTGTGGGCATGGGCTCCATGCCAGCGAGGTACCACCTCCAGCCACCTTTCCTGCTCGTTGCCATCCTGCACCTGGCAGGGCCATGAAAGGGCCATCAGGAGGCAGAGGGGCAGCGTGGAGCAGCCACAGCCTGGGCACCACTGGAATACCTAGCAGGTAGAGATGGCCAACGAGCACCTCCATCTGCCCTGCAAAAGCAGATCTGTGTTCTCTGTAATGCAGAAATGGAGCTGCCGTCAGTGACAGGCTTGCCCGGTGCTTCAGGTGGCCACAGAGCATCCATCCAGCTACCCATGCCCCAGGGGATTTGGCCCCAAGCCACCCAGTTTCTGGGTGCAAACAGTGCTGAGGTGGGTATAAGGCATTAAGCAGCTCAGACCTGGGCACGTCTGAGCAGCACAGACCTCTCAGGCCCAAAACAGAGAACCCTGAATTGTGCAAATGATGACCACATTTGGTTTTGGTGCTAACATTTGGATGTGGGCACCTACATTTATCCAGCCTCTTTCCAAGACTGATATAGCTCTGTTCCATACATTAAACCTATACACTTGTGCAGACAAGGAAGGAGAGATTTCCCCACTTTCTGAGACCACAACTTTCTGCAGTCTTAACTGCAGAACTACTCTTTGCTACTTTTATATGCTTTCCTGCTGTGTGCAGATTAGCTATTTTTCTGGGATGTTCCTCTTGAGATTGGGTTGTGTGACAAAACTAACATTTACACACTTCTTTTTCTTGGTATCTGATGAGCAGAAACCGGTGTGTTAACTTCCTAGCACAATTCCTCCCATGACGCCAGTGCAGAATGGGCGGTCAGGACAATGTATGGGAAGTGCTTTCCTCCAGGGCAACATGAAAACCTGCTTCCCCTTTCGTGAAAGGGAAACGTGCTTAGGAACTGCTCTGAGGGTTACTTAATTCCTGTTTCATTCTTAGACAGTCTAGCATAAAAGAAGTCACACCACTGTGAACAAATTCAATCTTCTTCCCCCCAAATCAGGTACTAATTCCCAAAATACCCATCTACCCTATTGAAGGAGCAAGATTTCTTCTGCGTTTCATAGAGTCATAGAATGCTTGGAGTTGAAAAAGACCTTAAAGATCATCTAGTTCCAAACCCCCTGCCATGGGCAGGGACACCTCCCACTGGACCAGGTTGCTCAAAGCCCCATCCAGCCTCGCCTTGAACACCTCCAGGGATGGGGCATCCACAACCTCCCTGGGCAACCTGTGCCAGTGTCTCACCACCCTCACAGTAAAGAATATCTTCCTAATATCTGATCTAAATCTACCCTCTTTCAGTTTAAGACCGTTACCCATCGCCCTATCATTATACTCCTTGATAAAGAGTCCCTCCCCATCTTTCCTGTAGGCCCCCTCTAAGTACTGAAAGGCTGCTGTAAGGTCTCCCTGGAGCCTTCTCTTCTCCAGGCTGAACAACCCCAGCTCTCTCAGCCTGTCCTCATAGTAGTGGTGCTCCAGCCCTCTGATCACCTTTGTGGCTCTCCTCTGGACTCGCTCCAACAGGTCCATGTCCTTGTTCTTATGTTGTGGTCTCTAGAGCTGGACGCTGTACTCCAGGTGGGGTCTCACCAGAGCAGAGTAGAGGGGCAGAATCCCCTCCCTCGCCCTGCTGGCCACGCTTCTTTTGATGCAGCCCAGGATGCAGTTGGCTTTCTGGGCTGCGAGCGCACGTTGTCGCTCATGTTGAGCTTCCCATCAACCAACACCCCCAAGTCCTTCTCCTCAGGGCTGCTGCCAATCCATTCTCCACCCAGCCTGTATTTGTGCTTGGGATTGCCCCGACCCAGGTGCAGGACCGTGCACTTGGTCTTGTTGAACTTCATGAGGTTCGCATGGGCCCACCTCTCAAGCCTGTCCAGGTCCCTCTGGATGCCATCCCTTCTGTCCAGTGTGTTGACCGCTCCACACCACTGGGTGTCATTGGCAAACTTGCTGAGGGTGCACTCAATCCCACTGTCCATGTCGCCAACAAAGATGTTAAACAGCACTGGTCCCAGTACCAACCCCTGAGGAACACCACTCATCACTGCTTGCCACTTGGACATTGAGCTATTGACTGCAACTCTTCGAGTGCGGCCATCCATCCAGTTTGCCCACTGTTGTTTTTCTGGTGGAGCTCTTAGGAGATATTTGCAGCCTGGAGGGGCACAGAGTGGCCACACAGATGCCAGGGAGAGGGCAAGAGCAACTGAGCAGGCAGGCTGCCTGTGGCAGGGGGACAGTTGGTGGCCAGGGTGGCAGGGCAGGCAGAGGAGAGCCCTGGCAGGGGCCGGCGGGGTGGGCAGGCCCTGCTTGGCAGCCCCAGGCTCTGAGGGGGAGCCCTCTCCTGCCGGCAAACACTTCCACACGCATAGCGTGCAAGCCCACATCTGTTCCTGTAAATTGTCTGACTTTCGCAATTTTCTCTCTCCCTGGGGACATTCACACTTCCTTCGCCCATCTGGATTCAATGCAAAATTAATCCCAGCGGCTTTGCTGAAGCCGTGGAGGAGGCTGCAGTGGTTTTCTCTGTGAAATCGCACCCCAGGCGAGGCCACGCCGTGGCCTTCAGGGCCAGGTCAGCTTTGCTCATTCACCCCTGGCCTTGCCCGGGGCTCAGAGCAGCTGAGGTCATCGCCAGTGCCACTGCCCGGGCGAGAAAAAGCTGAGGGAGGCCAGAAGCGCTGAGGAAACGCTGGTTCCTCCTTTCACCCTGCCCAGAAGGGTGAAGAGCTGTGCTCCGTCACAGCGGGGAAGTGTCGGAGGAAGCAGCTTTTCTCACCAGCCCTGCTGTGAGGCGGCCCCAGGCCAGGCCCCGGCGGCCATCCCGCCCCGGGGCTCCCCCTTCCCTGCCTCCCCAGCAGCCCAGGAAACCGCAGCTGAGGGCAGCTCGTCTCCCGGGCCCCGGGGGAACCACCAGAAACATGGACGCTGAGCACACAGCTTCCCCAGCCCATCCGCCCATGCCGAGCGGGACGGGACCGGGTGCTCCTCTCCCCCATCAACCCCGGGGCTGGTCCTGCCCCGGCCCCGCTCCACTCGCACACCTTCCTGCCCCACAGCGCTGCCCTGTCTCCTTATTTCTGCAGCCTGTTCATCAGCCTTGTCAGGGAAAGAAATGCCAGCACAAACTAGGCCTCCTGCCCTGCCAAACTCAGAAGCCATTGAAGTTCTTCTTGGGAAAATCAGCAAGATGAAGGCAGCAGCTGTTTTTGTTTTGAATGTGCTTCTCCCCACTTCCTCCTGTTCTGAAGGAGGAGATGGGGATGGTCGTACCCGGCAGTCTCAGGCTCCCTTTTTCACCAGCCAGTTTCTAGTCCGTGAACATGGAGATGTCTCCCCTGAGGAAGGTGCCCTGATTTGCTCCCAAATCGCTCCCTGGGGGAAGCCCCCCTGCCAGCCAGGGTGCACCGTCGCTCCCGGGACGTTCTCTTCTCTCTGCAGTACATCAAGATAGCCACCAAACATGGCTATCTTGGTAAATGCTGAAAAGCTGAAGCTCCCAGTCACCCGTGGGTTGCCTATGTGGCGCTGCAAGACAGTAGAAAGGGGATAATCTGGAAAGGCAAGAAGGACACAGAGGTGAGGAAGACTACTTAGAGGTGGGAATCCGAGGCAACGCCTTGTGAGTTAGCCGATGCAGAGCTCCCACAGCCCAGCTCGACAGGACTACCACCTCTCCATTTACAGATCAAACTGATTAAATTCGTGATGCAGGCAAAGGATTTCCGTTGCTTGCTCTCCTGTCCAGTGTGTACGACCAGCCATGGATGTGTAAGGAGGAGGAGGGTCCTGTTTCTCAGGATAACACAAAAATAATAATGATCGATACAGTTGCTTACCAAGCTTGTAGAAAGTGCAATTGTCACAGCAGCACTGCCACACTCCAGTGTCCTACTGCCCAAAGTCAGTCACAGATATCACATCCTGACCACACAGAGGAAATGCATCAGCGTTTAATATTTTTACGATTATTTTAGCACTCCCCAAGTCACCTAAGATGTCTCCTGAGCCACATGAAAAAAATGTTCCCTGCTCACAAGGAGTGCACAAATCTAGTTTTAGACCCAATGCCATGGCAGAGGACACAAAACAGCTTAGGACAAGGAGGAGGAACGCAAGATGGTGGCTTTTATCCTGTGCTCCCCCTCAGTCCTTTCTGTTTCCCCAGCTTGAGTTAAAGATCACACAGCACAAGGGTCTCAGGCCATAGGGACCTCTGGTGGCACTGGGCATAGATACACGGCTGCCTTTTTCAAACCCTGAAGTGGCAGGGATTGCCTAAATGTCCATCACGGAATGGATGACAAAAGCCCCGTTTTTTTGCCAAAAAGCTACCAAAACTGCAAGTCCTCCCCACCCCACCCCCAAAGTCTGCTACACAGTTTTTGTCTCAGCCAAGACAGAGATCTGAAGCATTCTTAAAATATGAAAGCTACATAAATAAAGCTAAAAGAAAACCCCAAACCTGAACACGGTACAAAACAAGTCACTCACAGGATGTGGAACCCTATCTACTACATTTAATTCAGCGAGAATGGGGCATCCCAGCAACGGTCTGCTTTGAGATGCTGGTTTGGACACACCAGCACTCCTCTGCTGGAGGAAAAGGGCTGCCCCAGCAGTAGTGCCCCATCCACGCATAGTACGTGTTATGGTTTGAAGAACACACAACAATTTATTGTCATTTAGACAATTATTCTATCACCCAGTGACACCTCCCAACCTGGGAAGGGGAATCTGAAAAAATGAGGAAACCCGAGGGCTGAAATATAAACAGATTTAATAGAATAAGACTAAATAATTAACATTTATAACACTAAAGAACCAATATTGATCCCAATACCAATATAAAATATGCAAGGATTATTCTCAGCCACTTACATCAGTTTTAAGCTGTGCACTCCCAGCAGTGGACAGCAAATGTCGGACACGGAGCACAGGAGTCCGGCACCAGGGCAAGGAGTTACCTGGATCACCGCCACCAAGGCAGAGAGAGCACTTCTCAGCACTTTTTAATTTATATTGAATGTGACGTTCATGGTATGAAATAATCCTGTTGGCCAGCTTGGGTCAAGTGCCCAGGTCTCATTCCTCCTTGTCCCCGCACCTGGCAAGGCTCAAAAACACCGAGGCCTTGAAACCCACATACCATCGCTGGCTATAAAGTAAATATTTTCACAAATTCAGACACTAGAGTCTTCTGAAAATGCAGTTTTCCCAAGCATTAGAAGAGACCTTACCCAAAATTATTGAAAGATAAATTAATCCTGTGTCGCTCAAACCAGGACATTACCTTACTGCAATGGTCCTGCGGTGCCCCAGGGTGTCCCGGACACCTCTGCACTGCTCACCTGCCACACAACACCTTGCCCTATCATCTTTTCCAGATCCTTCCTAGTGTCAATTCACTGGCATGCCCCTACTCCATGCCACCACCCATCCTCCGGCATAAAGTCCCTCATCCTATAATAGGCCTTTCTCCTTCATCACAGCAGTCTCTTGGTACTGGGCTGGATCCAGTAGCCACCCCTTCCCACCGCTCTTCATGTGCCTGCACCCTGCAACATGTCCCCTCAGACGTGGCCCATCCACAGGCCTCCACAGATCTTCCTTCCCCACAAGATTCTTACAGCTTACAGGGTATCTCCATGCCCTGCAGGTTCCCTCACCATCTGCCTGATGTATTTTCCATTGAGGTGTGGGAGAGAAAGGCTGCAGACCCAATTCAGCATCCCAAGGGCTCTCCAGCACTTAGGGACACAGGGCAGACCGGCCCAGGGATTGGTAAAGATTCCTGGATCCTCCAAAGCTCCCAACTGTCATTCAGGACAAACACAGACCTTGTTTACGGGAAAGGCTCTCTGAGCTAATCCTCAAAAGACAACACCTCCCAGCTACATGCCATGTAGAAGCCACACAAGCTATAGGAAAAAAGGGAAAAAGGGAACTTTATCTCCTGACCTGTCCTGCAGAATTAGTGATGGCAACTAATGAGAAGCCATTGCTAGTCCCGCCAGGCCCTCTGATGCAGAAAGTCAAGCAACATCAAGAGGGTCCTTCCCCATGAATGTTTTTAAGAAGGTTCAAGACGACCACTGGCAACACCCACGGTGGCATAGACTTCACCAAACGGCACAGTGTCTTTGTGTCAGTCTCTGAGCAGACTGATTTGTCCACACATCCAGGCAACTAACCTACAAAAAACACATAATAGCTAAAGGAGAAACCCCAACGTTATCATCTTCAAATCTGAGTGCAAAAATGAACTTGTCTTGCCCATCTTGAGCACAGAGCAGCAAGTATATTTTGAAAACAAACTCTACCCCACCCATCTGTAAAGAAGAAAAAAAGTCACCAAAACAATAGTCCGAATACAGTATTCTCCCTCTGAGGAAGAAACGAGCAGCACGTGATGTGTAATAACATCCTTTAAACCACGTCATACAGAGAAACAACAGCTCTGGCAAGGGCACAGTAAAAGCTGCTGCCACCATCACTCTATGCCATTAGCAAGGGCACCACCTATTGTCGAGCTGCCAGATGCATTCCACCAGCAGACACAACATTTAATTATCACGGAATCACGGAATTTCAGAGATGGAAGGGACCTCTAGAGATCATCTAGTCCAGCTCCCCTGCTAAAGCAGGATCACCTAGAGCACATTACTCAGGACTGCATCCAGACGGGGCTTGAAAGTCTCCGGAGAAGGGGACTCCACAACCTCCCTGGGCAGCCTGTTCCAGTGCTCTGTCACCCTCACCGTAAAGAAGTTTTTCCTCATATTTCATCGGAACTTCCTATGTTCCAGCTTGTGCCCGTTACCCTTCGTCCTGTCATTGGGAACCACTGAAAAGAGCCTGGCTCCATCCTCCTTAAACCCACCCTTTAGGTACTTGTAAACATTAGTAAGGTCTCCCCTCAGCCTTCTCTTCTCCAGGCTAAAGAGTCCCAGCTCTCTCAGCCTTTCCTCATAAGGGAGATGCTCCAATCCCTCAATCATCTTTGTTGCCCTACGCTGGACTCTCTCCAGTAGTTCCCTGTCCCTCTTGAACTGGGGAGCCCAGAACTGGACACAGTATTCCAGTTGTGGCCTCACCAGTGCAGAGTAGAGGGGCAGAATGACCTCCCTTGACCTGCTGGCCACACTCTTCCCTATGCAGCCCAGGATTCCATTGGCCCTCTTGGCGACAAGGGCACATTGCTTGCTCATGGATAATTTACTATACTAGGACCCCCAGATCCTTTTCTTCAGAACTGCTTTCCAGCAGGTCCACCCCTAGCCTATTATCGGTGCCTGACAGTCTGCCTCCCCAGGTGCAGGACCCTACACTTGTCCTTGTTGAACCTCATTAGGTTCTTCTCTGCCCAACTCTCCAGCCTGTCTAGGTCACGCTGGAGTGATCCTTATACTTCAAGGATCTGGGCTGAAAATTTCTGTTTGCCTCAAGCAGTATTTTTATTTTATCACACCTAATATTTTCACCCTTAAAAGTTCATTTCCATAAGGAAGGACAGACTGAAATATTCCACTTCTCATATTTAAACAGGGAGAAGGACTCTCAGAAATCCCCGGAGTACTGTCGCAGAGCAAAGTCCCAGCTGCAAGCAGAGAGGAGCTCAGAGCCAGCCCAGCACACCGAGGAAAGAAGGGCATGAACTGAAACAGAAGCTGGTGAATCAGGATGGACTGTTTAACAACCGCAGGAGTCAAGCCGGGTCTCCACATTGAACTGCCATCCTACCTCCAGAGAGGAGGCAAGTCTAGAAGCAGTACCTCCACTTTAAAACATGACGATTTGAGAGCCCCCAAGCTGGACCTTGAGCCACACTGCCAGAGCAGGAGTCCTTTAAATAAGGAGCACACAACTGACCAGACATTCACCCATTCTGTGGTCTAGTAGCTGTGTCTCAGAATCAACCATATCAGATGCCAAGCTTTCACGTGTTCCCAAAACCTTATTAGCTAGAGCTTTGCTGTGCAAATGCACAAACCTGGCTTGTTTCGGCAGTCTGTCCAAGCTATGAGGCAATGAAGTCACAGGAACAACTCCACAGGAGTTAACTCGGGTCGAAGCCAGTTGTCCTCACCCTGAGCTAATAAAATAGGCTGGAGTCTGGCCAGCATTTTGCTCTCAGGTGTCTTTCCACGCTTCCAGGAACACGACAAAGGAATATCTGCACAGAGCAGGCTTGTTTGGGAAAAGTCAGGTTTGGGAAAAGCCACGCTTACTAGCTCTGAATCCACGACGATACAGCGATTGTGCTTCCTCGGGATGCGACCTGTCACTGCCCCTGACCTAAGGGGCCTTGGCTAAATGAGATCTATCCAGAACACTTCCCTACCCCAACCCCTCATCTTTCCAGTGGTCATACCTGCCCCTCCCTGTAACATGCACCACTGCCCTCACTCTCCCACAAAATAAGCCAGTCCTGAACAGCATCTCTTCAGCTACTTCAGGCCAAAAAAAGTCTGAAACCATGACCCTTATTTTCAGTAATGTGAGCATTCAGCTCCCACTCACAACACTTAAAATCAGGCCACAAATCTGTTCCTTTTTACGCCCGCAGATGGTCGTTTCATCTCCCTACAGATGGTATCCTCAAGTCAAGGCAAGTGGCTTTCGTGCAGAACTCCAAGACGACTATTTGACAAAATTTGTTACAAGCTGAAATGCAATCTTCCAAGGAAAGACAGAAGGCTATACTTGTGGAAAAAAATCCTTTATTAAACTAGATTTTGTAAATTCCTTTTCACATTAGAAATTCTAAATGCAAATTACAAAACTGTATTTCAGTAAAAAATGAAAGTTATAGTTAACAGCAAAATTACAACTTTATACAAATAAAAAAATCATTTTTTATTTTAATTTAAAAATAGACGTTGATATCTTCCAATGTACTGGTCCTAACAGCTTTTACAACTGGAGCTGCAATACTAGGTCTTTTCACGTGCATATTCACATATAGTCATTTAATCCTCTGCACAGTTTATTTAGCTGAAATAGCATGAACAGCTGGGCTTTGGTTGGGTTTTGTGTGTTGCTTTGTTGTTTTTTTTTTTTTTTTTTTTAAAGAGAACATGATGCTTGGGAATTGTGGTAAGTCAATGCACTCCTTTGTTACAGTGTTCACACTCTATCCCCAGCTCTGCAAAGAGGGCAGTATTACACTGGAAGTGTGAATTGCATTTGAAGAAATAAGCATCAGTAACGTAGAGTCTATGTATAACTTCTCATATTACATTTATGATGATCCTTCTTTGCCATTATCAAAAATGAAATTATTCTCTTGTCTACCCACCATGTTTTGTGGCAAGATTAAATAACGATTTGGTTACGTTTCACCTCTCAAGTTAAACGTTCTAGAATACATGTTCTGGTAAGCATGTAAAGATCTTCCCTGACATTGCAGGTATTCACAACAGTCACGTTCCAGATGTTCTAGTGATGTTCTAGATTACGACTAGAGCATCTTGACATTGTTTAAATGGGGATTCCCAAGTCACAATGTGTTTCCAACAGCCACAAAGAAATGCCAGTTAAACTTCGCCTGAGGTGTCCTTCAACAGGCCTATAAAAACATTAAATAAAATTCTACCACAAAAGCAAAATCCAAAGTCATTAAAATATTATCAAGGTATCTTGAAATACATTTTTTAAAAGTCACTTTTGCCCTAACACTTTCACAATCAACTGAAATATATTTTTAAACACTCACATTACTTAGGTGAACAACTTTCTTCACTGCACCTCTGGGCCTTTTTTTTTTCTTTACTGTAAGAATACTCATCAACGCTAGCACAAGCATTAAGTTTTGTTTTAAAAAAAGGTAATTTTCCTAAATTAAGAACTGGGATAAAAGTTAAAATGTTTTGTAAAAAAGAAAGCAAAAAAGTCACATATTAAAGACTACTAGTCATCACAACCACATGCTGTTGAAGAATAGAATAAAAAGTGGTACACAAAATAGGTATTTTAACAGTTGCACGTTATTTCAGAGTGCTGGTGGCAATACTGCTAAGCGCTACTTTAATCAAAAGTGTAAGATGATACAGAATTTAAAAGATACCTCAGGATTCTCACTGATGTAAGTGCAAAAGACATCAGAAAAGATGGAAATTCTGAAATATAACCTACTTTGAAACACCATTTTGAAACAATTGTATTTGATATAATTCATCCCACTATACACTATAAAAACAGTCAAAGAAATACAAGTAGTCCAGTGGGTTTTTTCTGGACAGTTTGGCAAGTAGCTGGAGGCATTGAGACACTTACTAATAAAAGTCTACGATCTTTCTCTCTGCACACTGATCTTCTGCTCCATTCTGTACCCAGCTCAGCACAGCTTCTAAGCACACGCTTAAGCTCCTATGGAAGAAAACGGCTGAGCTCATCATATTTCCTCTGAGTTGCAACTGCAACGCCTCACCCCAAGCTGCTGAAGCTGATGGAGGCTCTGTCACTAATTTCAATAAAGGTAAGACCGGCTCTGCCCATGTTATGATTTTAAACCATCGTTTTCCATCAAAGTTCAGCCTGTAATCAAACAGCAGATACTAGGCGAATGATCAACCTATAACCACACAGGGTATTCAGAGCACCTTCGTGAACCTCAACATGTACCCGAAGGGACAATAGAGAGCGGGAGAGAGAGAAGTACTCCAAATTGCTCCTAAGCTATGTACTCCTCTGCTGCCTTTGACAGACTGGAGAAAACAAACTCTTCTAGTAAAGGGTGGAGCTGAGGTTTTGCCCTGAACATTTTTTTTATGCATTTATCCAAACAGAACTAAGAGACGAAAAAAAAACGTGGAGGGACATTGAAGCTCAGTGGGAACAGCTTCTTTTCTGAAGACTCCTAGCCCTCTTTCCAGAGACTGTTTTATGCATTTTATATTCTTTAATCTCTTTTGTCCCCTTGATCTTGCATTTTTAGCTTACAGTGGCGATTTTGAAAGAGGCTCAGGATGTGGGAAATTCAAGAATACCCCTGAGCGCACTGGTCAGAGCATTTTCTGGGGAAGTGAGAGTCAAGTGCAATCATCACCCCCTTGCTAAGACAGGAGAATGTAAAAAGCTGTGTTTCTCACCTCCAGGGTAAACTTGTCAACAACTAGATTATGATGAACAGATGGGGCAGGACCGTAACTTTTTCTGCTCGTCTTTTGAACTGAAATCTAAGCTGTCTTTGTCCATGTCAGGAACAGTGCAAACACACTGAGTGAATCAGGCCACCTCCCAAAACAACCAGAAGCGTTGGCACTTCCCTGTTTACAAGCACATCACTGTAGGGCTTGGGCACCCAGCAGCTCAACAGGCAACACTTCTGAGCATACACTGGGCAACTCAGCCACCTGGGCCAACACTTTAAAAGAGCTGCCCTCCATTCATTACAAACAGTAGCACTAAGGAAAACCTGTTCAGGAGCAGAAGGAAGTTCCTTGGTCCAAAAGAAAGATCCTAGGCTCTGCTGAGGCATTCTAGCATCTGCAACCCTGGACAGCTGATCCTCTGAACTGCTGTCTCGAGTCCAAGTGCCTAAAATGGACATCTCAGTCCATTTTAGGCACTGCCACAGAAGATGGAGCATGGGCTTCACTGCACTGGACATTGTGTGGTGGCAGGAACAGCTCTGCTAGTGCTGTTTGGGGAGCACAGATCATCTGTGTTTCACCTACTGGTTACCAGAGCAGCCCAGAGAGAAAGAAAAAGAGAAGGGACACAATTCAGATGAACTAAGTACCCACAAAAAATATAAAACTTATTATGACAGTCTATTATTCCAGCAAGAGTCCCTTTGATTAAATATTGTTCAAGCTATTCTTCCACTTGAAATCACCATGAAAAAGACTACAGTATCTGTTGAAGCATGACAAACTCATTTTTAAGTCTAACATACACTGCATTCACTGTGTATATATTACAGTAAATATGGATATTCAGGAGACATCATGTCTTTCAGTTTGTCAGCAACTTATACAGACACATTTTCAAGTGAAACCTATTTCTGTGCACAGCTTTTCTCACAGAAGTTCCTTGCTTATTACTACCCATGCATGCAAATGGCAGAACTTGCACACGCCTATGGATTCATACACAAATTCTATGTGCATTTAGTTCCTGGGCAAAAGTGGTTTAAAATAAAAGAAAAAACCCTCCCACTAATCCTTAACCTATTAATATTATTCCTAATACAGAACTCATACCTGTCCTGAAAAAGCCTCACAACAAAAATTCGTATGCCTGTCAAGAGGCAGAGATGTAAACAAAAGTAGTAATGCATTCTAGAAGATATTTCTATTAAAAAAATGTTCTGATTGCTTACTGGAACTACTTGCCAAAGTACAGATGTTTCTATTTAATTTTGGGGGGTTTTGTTTGGGGCTTTTTGTTGTTTTGGGTTTGTTTGGTTGTTTTTTTTTTGTTTTTTTTTT
>VYZM01016452.1:176451-201165 GCA_013398915.1 Dromas ardeola | reverse complement strand
GTTGTTGCTAAGCTCTCAAGGCCCTTTCTGCTTCTCGCACCACCCCGCCAGTGAGTATGCTGAGGATGCACAATAAGTTGTGAGGGGACACAGCCGGGACAGCTGACCCCAACTGACCAAGGGGATATTCCATGCCATGTGATGTCATGCTCAGCATATAAAGCTGGGGGAAGGAGAAGGAAGGGAGGGAAGTTTGGAATTACGGTGTTTTGTCTTCCCAAGTAGCCGTTATGTGTGATGGAGCCGTGCTTTCTTGGAGATGGCTGAATACCTGCCTGCCGATGGAAAACAGGAATAAATTCTTTGTTTTGTTTGTGTGTGCGGCTTTTGCTCTACTTATTAAACTGTGTTTATCTCAGCTCATGAGTTTCTTCTCACTTTTACTCTTCTGATTCTCTCCCCCATGCGAACTAGGTTGGGTGAGCAAGGTTGTAGCTGCCAGCTGGGTTTAAACCATGACAAACGTGAAAGTGAGGGTAAGTACCATGTGCAGTAGGGTTTGGGATGAGGGTGTTAAAGGGTATCTGCTGGTGTCGAGCCTGCTGAGATGTCCCTGGCCGACCCCAGACGGTGGAGGGACGGCAAACCCCGCTTCTGGGGAAATGGTCCCTGGTGCTGGCTGTACCCTAAACTATGCCAGGGCTTCAGCTAAAAGTTAAGTGGAATGAGTGAGCAGGATTTTCAGACTAACCACCCAGCTTTTGTTTTATTTAGCAGGACAGATGTAGCAGTTGCTGTACATGTTGCAATGTTTAATTTGCTATAGCATGGTTTTGTTGTTTGGGTTGGTTTGTTTTTTTGACAGGGTAGTATCATTGTGTTCTAGCATATTGAAAGTGCAGGAAGTACAAATCAAGTGCAGACTGACACATTTTAAAATATTAGTGTTTGCCAGAGCATCCTGGTCTAATTCTAATACAGGTAAATATAGCTGGTTTTAGCCACCCTGTTTCCTGGTGATTAGAGCTGAAAAATGATTCTAAACTTTCATATATATATATATATATATAAAAACTCCAAATATATGCTGTGATGATACAGAGACTAAATAAAGGATAAACTCTCAAGAGAGAGATAAAAACTCATGGACCTTCAATACCATATAAAATATAAAAAGGGAAATATTTCAGACAGGCTATTTTATTACGTGCTACATAAGATGATCTGGTATCAAAAATGTGGACATGGTATAAACACAGAAATATGATAGTCAAGAGGGAGTTATGGAGAGAAATGTGATCTGGTGATGAATTTCTAGGAAATGCAAGTACGTATATTGTCTTTTTTGATTGTTCCCACAGTTAAGTTATAATTGCAAAGTGTGCCACACTTTCTAGAATGGTTCATTAAAAAGCAGTACTGGCAGGTTAAAATGTTTTATTAGCTAAACGTTCATTACTATTATTCATTAAGGTACAAATTAGTAAAAATATGCATGTTTGAATGTATATTTTACCTGTAATGTTGTAATGGAAAAATGCTACCCTTGGAAATCCCACATCTTTGCATACAAATTGGGTAATTCTGTTTATGTGCTTATTTACGAGCATGTTTGTACATAAAATGTAGTTGTATGCTCATGTAGATTTTTGTGGATGCAGTGCTGATCTTGATGAAAAGTTGGCCCCAGCTATGTCAGTTACAGGATCAATTAGTGGCAGCTATTTGGCATTGTGAGAAAGCAAAAAGAAAAGTAAAAATACAGTTTTTACAAGGACAGTAATCCTTGACCAAAAAAAGCCGTTTTTATGATAAAGCAATATAGAAAATGGGAGTTCTTGGTCAGAAAGGCTTCTGTTGCAGGCATAGCCTTTTCCTTAAGAGATTTCTTTTGCAGAGAACTTTCCTCGGTCCTTTGGTGAAACTGTGTTCCCTGATTTTTATAGTGGCTTGTGAGAGCACGTGCAGATCTGGAATGGAACAGAAGATTCTTGAACCTTTCCTGCTCTGAAGAAATATCCATAGAATCTACTGGCAACAAGTATGTCCCAGCCCCTTCCTACACTTCTCCATAAAGAAAAGGATAATCTTCTGGAGTTACTGGTTTCTATTTAAGTGAAGTGGCAGAGTGGTGTAATGTGTTTCAGCTCTGAAGGTGACCATGATTTTGATTTAAGATTTTTATTCTATCAAGGAGGTATTTTTCTTTGGTTTTAATAGGTTCCTTGTTAAACCCTCATGAATTTTTGGTGGTTGCCTTTGCAATTTGACATTCTTACATGCACTCCTTATACTCTTCATATATATACACTCTTGGCCTTTCGTTCAAATAGTATTGCTTTCCATTGGACTCCATTCAGTGGATGAGTTGTTTTTCTAAAAAGGTCATTAACTGTAGGATCATTGCCTCATTTGTTGAAGAAATTGGAAAAAGTGTAGTGACTAATGCTAGAAACTGGAATAAAAAAAGAGCTTCGTATGCAGGCAGTTGAATGCTACCCTGATGAATCAGGGGTGTTTCTTTTGCCACTGCATTTCCTGTCTGATGAGGAGACAGTCAAGTTAAAACAGATTTTTCATAAGCAATCACTCATTTTCATGTTCCTTTTTTTGTGGTATCCATCTTGAGGACCTCAGTCTGATTTGCAGAAATGCAGAACTTTTGCAAACACAGGTGAAATCAATGTGTCACCTGTATTTTAAGCAGTCTCTGAAAAATTTCCTATCATATGTCAAAGTTACTAGAGATATTTGACATTAATCTTCCCATACCTCAATTTCCCATTGTGTAAAATAAAGATAATAGAAATACACCATCTGCAAAATGGGCTGCTATGAAGTAAATTCATTCTCATTTGTGAAGAATTCAGATAGACACTTACGTAGTCTGGTCGTGTTAGACAAGCCCATGAGTAGACTATCAATGAATTCAGAAAATAACATGAAATAAATAAGGTATGGGGACACACTTTGAGCTGTGAAGACCTTGCTAAGTTTTGAACAACTGGTTAGGCATCAAGCACCTCATCAGACATGCTGAACAAGGCGGGAGTCTTACAGAAAAACAGCAAGCTATAGTTTAACTCAAAATTATGTCTTACTTCATAAACAGAAGGCATATAACGGAAGGCATAAACATAAATGAATTAGAAGGCAACCTATTGGTGAAATATTATTGAGGTGATATTTCAGTATAGTTTAATCCTTTTTAAAAACTTTCAGCAGCTCTTTTCAGTTACATTTTAGTGTGTGATGGAAGCATATAATTTGTTACTTCAGTTAAACCATTTTCTCATTATTCCCAGTGACCACTATCTCACATTGAAGAAAAAGGTGTAAAAAGACTGAAGTTCTTGGTCTGTTGTATAATGCTGTATGTAGGATGATCAATAATCCCTCTGATTCTTACTACAGACTAATATAAAGTCTGTAAGGTAAGATCAGTCTCTTATATTAGTGGGAGTAACTGCATGCAAAATACTTGGTAATTCTTGAATTGTTCTCATTTTGGGGTCTGTGTGGTATAAAAAGAGGGGTAGACTCTATTTTGTGGATTCTTGTCCTTCTTGGGATGCTTGTTCAAAGATTAACACTATATAATATAGGCAATGTTTATACATCTGTCTTTATACACGTTCATTTTCAGCAGTTTCTGGGCTGTTAATCTGCTGACTGCGTCTGATTTTACCTGCAGTTTCTTACAGTCGTTTCTGTTGGACTTGATAGCCACAGCAACCAAGTGTCATTAGCGACGTTAGCTAATTCTGCCTCCTTCTCCAGGGCATTACAACACACATTCCCTAACAGATCCTTGCAACATTTTATTGCTTAACTATTTTTCTTGGTTTTGGTGACAAAAAAGAAGAGATTTTCTGATAGGTTAGTTCAATCCAAGCAGCAAGCTCTGGGGAGTCACACTGTGGTAGTAAGGGAGCTCAGCCACGCTGACTGCAGCGTTCATAGAACAAAACAAGACTCTGCACGTCACGTACTGCAGTGCAAAGCCTTGCAATTTACTTAAAGTGCTGATGGAGGTAGGCTTACTCTTATAACTGACAGATAAGCCCTGCAAGACTTGCTGTGGTCACTTAAAGCATCATCACCCCCAGTATTACCTTAAGTGTTGGTCTCCCACAGCTAGGATGGCCTAAGATAGCCATCAGAAGGGACCAGGTGCCCACCCTTCAGCTGCTCCAGTTAGTCTCTGACATTTTATCTCAAAGCCGCCTTCACTGGCAGAGAAAAGGGCAGTAGCTTTGCATTGGAGTGAAGGGCTGTGGGCACGCGTTCCCTTTTGCCGGTTCTTCTCATCAGGAGGAATATGTGCAGGTGGTAACACTTTACGTCAGCACAGCATTATTACTGAAGGATGTTTCTGAAAGTGTTAAAAGACTGGTCTGTGCACTAGCTCACCACCAGTTTGGGGACATTTTCCCTTGTGCTGGCTTTGCTATGGTGGCAGCAGCTTCTGGGAGAAGGACAGAGCAGACAAGTCGTAATTACACTACAGCAGCAAGGTTCACCAGAACACCTCCTAAATGAGGGGCCCTGAATGCCCTAAAATTAAGGCAGCATGATGCAGAATGTTGCAGCTAAGATCTCTGGGATCTTAGGGAATGGGCTTAAAGCATGCTAACACACATTTTTCTGGGATTTTTTTGCTTGCGTTAAACTTACCTGAATGAATTGATTTTTTTTTTCTGCCTGCCAGGGAGGAGCTTTTGTCTGAAGGCCGTAGAAAATGTGCACACTCTCCTGGAGATGGTGCTCTTAAATGTGCAATTACAAAAATGCCTTCCTTTCTCTAATGATTTTAGGAGAAGAATGTGCTTTCCAGATTCCTTCATTCCTTGATTGCTGCTGCTTCTTCACCATCTGCCCAACTGTGACCTTCTTTCTGGGTTGGAAGTGCTACAGGATCTTTCCTTCAGACCTCATCTGCCTCATTTTTAAGTGTTTGCTGAAGTGGTTCATGCAATTCTTGGCAAGAGATCACTCCCTGACCATGTGACTTGGTGGATTTGTGACACCTGTCTCTTGCTATTTTGTCATGTGTTGCAAACTTTCTCATATGAAAGTGGAATCACTGGTGGGAAGTATGGACTGCATTAATGTTCTGTTTTGCAGCTAATCCGTGTTTAATGATTGACGTGCATATGTATTTTAGTTTCACTTGTCCTGTCTTCTATCTCTGTTGCTGTTTTCTGTCACACTCCCACCTTTTGCTTTTTATGTGCATACCAAGAAACAGATCCAGCTGGTCTAGCAGTTAGCTGCTGCTGAAAGAGGCAGAGGCACTGTCTTTCCCCTGCCCTGGCTGTACTGCACATTCCCACTGCTTCCCTCTTGTGTCCCTCAGTCTTTGATTGTCTGGGAGTATGTGACAAACAAAGCAATTAGTTTCCTGTTACTCGGATCTAAAATTAATCTTTGAGATTATCTCACTGTAAGAATTTTTCTGTGAAGAAATGAGGAATTGGAGACGATTTATGTGATTTGGGCTCCCTCACATAGCCAATACCGATCCACTAACTGGTTTTATTTATCGCAGAATTGCAGAGGCTGGAAGGCCCCTCTGGAGATTGTCTAGTCCGCCCCCCAGCTCAGAGGAGGGTCAGCTTGAGCAGTTGGGTTTTGAGTATCTCCGAGGATGAAGACTCCACGACCTCTCTGGGCAGCCCATGTCAGTGTTTGACCACTTTCGCAGTAAAAATAGTTTTTTCTAATGGCTTAAAAATAAGTGTTTTCTTGTGTTTAAGGCATTTTATTATGTTTAAGCTTATCTCAGACTTACAGATCTGTCTGCTTGTAAATCTTAAATGATTTTATGTTTTCTCTGTGCTTAGATTTTTCTTCCTAAACATCCCAAGATAAAATGAAGGAACTACAAATGCCACAACACACACGGGAACACCCACTGGATACATTGGTCTGCTGCCATGCGTGTTTTACCGAGAGTTATATTGAGAGAAGAACAAAACCCCTGCAAAGATCTACGCAGGTGCTTCAGTTTAGATACTGAAAGCAATTTTTCAAACTTCTTTTATCCAAATAAAGACCAAGCCGGTGCAGTAATTTGTTTAGAAATATGTGCAGTTAGTTTCCTGTAAGAAATGAGCACCTGTGTCTGGCCTTAGCTTATTGAAAGCTAGAGTCCTGTTAGAGTGTTACTCATTGGAAGACTGTGCCGGTATCACAATTAAAGTTCACGATCTACAGGTTAGACTACTGTAATTTGATCCAAGTTTTCCTTTAAAATGATCTGGGGAGCTATAGTGTTAACAAATGACATCTGTCTGTTGAGTTGAGGGAAGATAATGCAACTGATAGTGCTCACCTTCATCCAGTGCTGTTGTCTGGCAACCCAATAACTACAGGTAAAAATTTTTATTCCTGTGTTTACATAGGTGTTAGTAACTTCCTGAGCAATCTTTGCTTACTGGCTGTGGCTAATTATTCCTTGTCCTAGATCCAGAGGCTGCCTCTGAATGAGGAACTGGAAAGAGTCAACGTAGTTCAGAAATCCCATTTATGTAATGCTTTCCAAATCCTTTTGTTACTACTATATTCAGAACAGAAACAATTGATTTATTTAATTACTATGACTTCTATCTTTTATCGTAATATTTTGCGTTATTTTTTAGTTTTTTGCAGGATGCTTTGCTCTGCTGTGACAATAGCTGATTTCTTGGCTAAAACTAGTTTTAATGTTTATGTAGCTAGCTTAATAGCCCTGGTTTCTACAATCTGTATTTTGATAGCACTAGCATTTTGACAGTGCAGGTTATATCTATGCCAGTTTAACAAATCCTATAGTGTTCTGTGACTGAAAACAGACTGAGACATGCCCAACCTGTTGAACTGCATTCATTCGGGTGACCTGCCCCAAAAGTTATTTGACACATCAGTATAGGAAGAAAAACTGAAAGAAACTGACTGGATCCAATTTTTGTGATGTCTCTGCCTGCCCAGCCCCTCTGAACAAAATATTTTTCTGCAAAAAAGAATTATTGGGTAGGGTAAGAATTGTATGGTATGAATGCATGAGTCAAATTTCTTTAAGAGGAGAAGGCAGTTAATGCCTCCCAATAGACAGTGCAGAGAGACGTCATGGTTAAGATAAGGTTTCTGCTCTGTATGAAATGGTTAGGGAGAGAGCTCAGCCATCAACACAAGAAAAAAGGACCTGTATGACAAAGAAAGGTAGGGTGACTGTATCCGGCTGAAATACTAACAAATTTGAGAGTGTTATGAAAGAGAAGAAGGGGGTGGGATTGGGCATCTCAGAACCGTCATTAAAATGCTTTAAACCCAAAGGTTGTTGTGGTTAGAGATTCTTTTCCTATGCATGTTTCTGTTGCTTTTCTTGGTAAGTTGTCTCAAAGAGGGGTTTAAGTAGAATTTCAGAGCGCTCCTGTTTTAGGTTGGGCTCTGCAGAGAACGTGTCAGGAGATCTTAAGCTGCATGATGGCACCCATAGCCCCAAAAGGAGCCTCTGTGGTCTGTTAGAGACAATGCCTCATATTCACCTGGAATTCCTTAACAGACTTGTCTCCATAGCCAGGAATGGGCCTAGATTGCAGTGTTAACTATCTCAGAATGCTGTTTTGCTTTGTTTTTTAACAAAAATTGTTACAGTGAGGTAATCTTAACTGTTGAACTTGGATGTATGTACTTTGTACTGTTTGTCGTTAACAGTCTTGGCATGACTGCTTCCCAGGTAATAAATATTTTCTGGCGTAATTAAAGCAGTTCCGCTTCCTTCACAGGCAAAACCTCAGAGATGGTATCTCTGGAGGGAGATGTTGGAACTGACCAAGAAGTTGCCAGCTGCTATTTATCTGTTAACGAGTATGTCAGGTACCATCTTTCTGAATTGCCGTCCCTGACCACCTCTGTATTAACATTTACAGTGACCTGCTCTGGTCTGTACGTCATTACTTTCGCAGTTGTAAAAATTGAGTTATAAAAAATGACTGTGTTTTTTCATCTTCTTTTTTAGCTCATGATATATGTTCAGGTGAAAAAAAAAAAGGAGTCGGAGAAAGCAGTTTGAAGACTTGTGTTTCATCTACATGAAAATCCATGTAAAACAATATAACTTAATTAATTCTTAACAAGGTAGCTGACTTCCCTTAGCAAGTTTTCGATATGGGATGCACTTCTGAGGATATACCCGATTAGCTCTGTTGCTGCAGCCAATGTTTACGGACATAAATTCATGGATCCTGTTCCCGTTGCTGCCACTGTGTAAGCAGATTGTTTATCACTGAAGTTTCGGACAGGCACAGAAGCCTGTTTGTATAATTAAAGTTGTAGCATCTGCACAATAGTTATACACTTAAAATTACTGTGCCTCAGTGTCACCTCCCTTTTGGTCTTCAAACCAGCACAAAATGAAAATACAAGCAGTTCAGGCAAAAATTCCATTAAGGCCCATAAAGAGTACAGGATACTGCAGGGTTTCTAGTACAAGGGCAGGACTGCAATATTTTTCCTATCTCACAGGAATGTTTTGAGAGGCATTCTTAATATTATGTGATGAGAACGGACATAAATCTATATGGATAAAATGAAATTATGCATAAGCAGTTAGCCTCTGCAGAAGAAGAAATACAGGTTGTAAACTCTTCAGAAAGCCCTTCTGCCGTGTCACCAAATCGTCTAAATCACAGAGTATTCTTTGGGGAATATTACAGCTGTAGAAACTAGCCTGGCCATAACTTTGTCTAAGGGATAAATTAAATACAACTATTAACTCTTGACCGGAAAATAAAGGTCCAGTTTTCATTAACAAGGTGGAACTGGATGATTTCTTTTGGAAAACAGTTGGATCCTTTTTTTTCTATGTTTTACAAAAACGTGTAATGTTTCAGGTGACTGCTGCATTCTATATTTGAGCCTTTATTTGAAAAAAGATTCAAGGATAACAAATTCTAGTACAAATATTTGGGGAATACCTTGTTTGTTTCCAGGACAAGTATTATTAAATGGATTTGAAAGAGAACTATCCAAAGATTAATTTTACCAGTAACAGAAAAACTCTCTAAAAGGCGTGCTTCTCATCAAGCATAATCATACCGCCTAAACAGACGCTGTGTAGTGAAATGACTGACCTTAAATCTAGCCATAACAGAAACTTGTATTCCTCAGTTACTCAGATGGACTGTGGATTTAATTTGACGACTTCTTTTATTTATGATGAACTCCTTCAGGAGTGAAATAGTGTTCCACGTTGGTTCTTCCTCATGTGTTTTGCTAAGTGGCGGTGTCCATTTTATAAGTGGCTATTGCAAATCAAAATGAGCCCGGAAAAGAGGCTGGCCTGTACCCAGCCTCCCGGTCAGCTATGATGGGATTTTTTTAGGGAGATGGCTGTGCAGGAGCAGCAAACCAGCGCTGCTGCTGGAGCCTGGTGTGGAGCAGCTGGGACATCTTCCTGGGGTGGTAGGGCCTGTGGTGGCCCCAGCAGGCTATGGGGGCTGTGGTGTACCTGTGCAAGCCACTGGTCCGAGACTGGGTCTTTCACAGTGGCATCACAGGTCTTTCCACCTCCTCTTGTGCCATGCTGTGTACACCTAGGAATTGCAGCAGGGAGTTTAGTCCCTTGAGCTCAGTGGGGGGAAAAATGGCAAAAAAAGTGGTGGCTGGGGGAAAACAGGTCATTTGTGGGGAGATGGTGTCATGCTACCTGCATGCAGGGGTAGGAGCCCTGAAATACCAGCTGCTCTCTGAAAGACTAATGGCAGTCTTCTGCTGTGGCAGAGCCCAGCCCACCAGGGAAGCAGCAGGTAGGTGGGTGGGCAAGTGATGCTCAGCCCCTGGCAAGGACAGGGCCCACTGCTGCCCTCCTGGGTAAGTGGAGATGGGCATGGGCTGGCCAAGGGTGGGAAAGGTCAGGGTCTGAGGAGGCAAACAAGTCCATGTCCTGCACCACTTGCGAGAGGGGATCCTTCTCTTCCCAGTTGCTTCCTTTGTCTGTCAAAGGATTGATGTATCCTTTCTGATACCTTGTACTAAACCCCAGATTTAGTCTGTAGGTGCGGAGACAGCTTTTGAAAGGAATGAAGTGACTTACAGTCAGCAGTGCTGCCTTCTCCACAGGTACAACCAATTCCTATCTGAGAAGGGGGGCAGAGCTGAGCAGGGGCAGACAGGCTGGGTGATGTGACTGCATGCTTTAGGAGTTACACCTCTGTATGGTTCTATTGCTGAATCACGCCCCCGTTTCTCTGTTAGGTGGCAGAAGTGTATTTCTGTCAGAGGTTTGCATCAGGGAATAAACACCATGGTTTAGCGAACAAGTCTGGGGAGAGCTTTCCAGGCAGGCTAGTGGGAGGGGTATAATTAAAACCCTAGTGTGCTTTATTATCAGTTCCTAATTTTTTTGTATGATCGTGCTCTCACCAAAGTCAGTGAGACAATTCACCCATTTAAACAGTGTTTTCATTGGCATGGCTTGCATTCATTTTTCTCATGTTGATCTACCCTTTCTTTTTTGCCCGGAGGCCACCTGGCTCCTGGCTGGTGGACCTTCTCAGGTGTAGGAAGGAGATGGCACGGGAGTTTAAAGGAGCTTCAGACAGTCCAGCAGTTTCATGGTCAGTCTGGACAGCCCCAGAAAGCCGGTGGGGAAGGCAGGCAGGGTCTGGTCTTGAGCAGAAAGCACTGTCAAGCTTCCAGCCTTACTGAAGGGTTTACGTTTTTTAGTTACTTCATGGGAGGAAGGAACAGAGTGTGGGAAGGTGATACTGGCATAGTCGCCTATGAGTTAGGGTTGCACGGCCACACGTCAGGGGGTCTGAAGATGCCTGTGTATGAAGACTATTGGCACAAAGTCTGGGAATTGAGCAGAGCTTCAGGCATGTCCCGCCTTACGCAGAGCCAGAGAGCAGCCCGAGGGCTCTAACGAACCGGTCAGACTCCACTAAAAGTGGAGCTATTTATGGGAGGTTGTCTATTTTCTCTTGTGACTCGTGGATGTTGCCTCTTGTTCACCCAGGCTCTGAGCCCTCTCAGTTTGAACTTAAATATAGCTTTACCAGGTTTTCAAATCTGCTGTTTTCCCAGAGGAATGTCTATTCTTGGCATGTAGCCCTCCTTCTCTTTTATCGTACTGAAAATCATCTCACTCACTGAGTGTTGGTAGCTTCTGGTAGATGACCAGCAGCTTAAAGATTGCCAACTACCAGACCCCTCCCCTCTGCCTTCACATCGAGGGCGTTGTGGTTCATTTTATCCCACCCTTTCCGATGCCCGGTGCCTCCAGTTTCTTCATCACATCCCTTGCCGTGATCCTGAAATATCTTGCCAAGTAGAGAGCGATGGAGGAGGTTTGCCTTCCTTGCAGTCTGAAGCAGGTGGCACTGGGAATCACAGGAGCAAGTGCATGCAGACAGGGTGGTGGCGCGGCACGTGACGCCCACGTGTATCCCCTTCTCAGATGCCTCATTGTCACGGACAATGCCTAAGCGCATGTGCCAAAGCTGTGAACGCCAAGTGCTGGTTTTGCATATGCTCTCCAACTGAGCCAAATACTGTACTTGCAGGGAAATTTTCTCAAGAAAATCTAAAAGATTAGACTAAATTATATCCACAAGTGACATTTTAAATACAGATGCACAGCACTTTAACTTCGTAATTCGTAACTGATAATAGGTACTATAAAACATAACTTTCTTGCATGTTTTTTTTAATAGTTTAATTTGCCATCTTTGAGAAAACTTGATTCTGTATGATTCCACTCTCAAACCAAGCCTCACGCTTGCATAATTTTTTTAATCATTTGGAACTGCAATATGTTTATACATTTGTTACTGCAAGCATACTAATGGCTAATTTAGCTGTTGTCTCTTAAGCTCTGTTACTGTGACTTCAGGTCAGAGAGATCAAAGGTCTGGTATTTTAAGGGATTTGGCACTTCTAGATAAAAACATTTTGCATTCCGTGCATGTCCAATCTCTAAAGATAAGTAGGGGGGAATATGGTAAAATCCTGGTATCTCTGTAGAAAGGGTAGTCGGAATGTAATTCATATAATTACCTTGCATGGTAGTTTTTTGCATTTGTCAGCATACCTTTATTTTTGTTTTCTACTTGTTATAAAGTCTTTTGCGCTTATTTTTTTGTACTGATTATAGGAACATTTGACACCTGCTGCTGTGAAGAGCTTGTCATTGAAACAATTCCTTCCTGAGCGCTTCAGTTCTTCAGGCTATCAATGGTTATAGCTTTTGGGGCTTTAAACTGAAGGTTTTTTAACATACAGTAGCACTACTTAATAGTTTCTTCTGGGAATCCCACCCATTGTGTTAGCTGCAAACAGCTATATGAAGAATGCTGTTCCCATGGCTTAAATACTTGTAATGCTGTCCCACCCAAACTAACCTCAGCGTGAGAGTGACTTCTAATCCACCAACGAGATAAGCAATGGAACTCTATGTTACTGTCCCTCTGATTTAAAGGTATTTCTTCCAACCAAGTTAGTATTTAACTGTCTTTATATTACTCTTAACAAAAATCATATAATTATAAAAAAGACAGGTGTTCGGTCTGTTGTACAAAAGAAATGCATCACTGGTTTGCTCTGAACGGGTGGTACAGAATTCTGTTAGAGCAATCAGATAAAACACAGAGTGAGAAAGGATACATTTTCCTCAGTGAAGGAGAAGATTGGCTTACATTAGGTGAAACATTAATGGCAATTTCACTAAAATGAAATCTTAGTGCTGCAGTTCTTTCTAGCTGCGCTGTAATTTTAAACTAGAAACCATCCTAGCAGTTCATCCTAGCATGGTAGCAGGACTGTTTTAAAAAAGTATCAATTTCATCATGCATGTGCATGGATCGCAAAATTCTGGAGGTTTCCCAAGTTACCCCATCATGATAATGCAGGATTTTTTTATTTGATGAAAATCTTTGGATAATTTCTTCCGTACAGCTTTTCCCCTTCATTTCCATACTGCTGCTGCTAGCGTTTTTTACCAGATGTAGTTCTGTCACGAAAGCAACTTCTTCCTGAATTTTTTGTGCCTGAAAACTTGTCTACCTTTCCTGAGTGTATCAGTTAGTCCAATAAAATCTATTTCACGTTTCTTCAAATCTTGCTCCTTTTCTCTCACTAGAGCATCCCACCAACATTACTATTATGAATACCTTTATATGCTCCATGCCCCAAATGCTCCATTATTGGTTTTGCATAAATACAATGCTGTCCTTATGTGTGCCAGATGTGGATCACATTATTATCTTATTATTCTATCTCATTCATTTGATATCTCCGCCTACACATGCATAAGCAGAGAGAGAGAGAGAGAGAGAGAGAGAGAGAGAAGGCCTGTTACAGTTCAAAGAAAGAACAGGTATCTGCCTTCTCTGTAGAATTAGAGAGGAAACCAGTGCATGATAGGGAAGAAAAATATGAGTTTGTTATTGGCTGATGATGTTGTTGTTTCCCTCCCCTGGCACATAGCAGCAACCAGATGGATGAAGGTAGTGGCCCTTCCCCTGTTTGCAAGGAAACTTTGCTCTGTCCTGGGCAATCCAGGTGTTTGACAGCTCTAGGTTGGTATCTGAAGCTTCGGGTGGGATTCTGCTGCTTAAATGTAGACTGGTGGTGCCACCTGAGGTGCTTCGGGTGCCTATAGGTGTCTCATCAGCGCCGTATGTCACCTCCTTCTGGGTGGTTAAATGGGACTGGATACCAATGTGTATGTTACTAAATCCTTTTCCTGTGTCTGAAAACAATATGCAAGGATAAGAGCAGTTTGAAGTCACCACCACTGGTTTTGTTGTCTGGATCGATTCAGCCATCTGCTTTGGGCTCTCATTCTCATCATACTACTTCTGTGGTGCAGTTTTATGCTTGAGTAGGTATTTTGGTGGCCAAAAGGGGCAATGCTTTTACTTTCTTTGCCCTTGGCATCACTCTCCCACTGCTCCCCTTCGTGCTGAGCATTCCGCTTTGGAGTCAGCGGAACAGCACTGCTGGAGAAACAGACGCAGTAGGAACACACAAGTAAGAAAGGAAAGCGTCTGCTCAGCTGGCAGCTGCCCTCTGGCTCAGCCCTATGACAGAGCTGCCTGGTTAGGTACCAGCTTGGCCCTGCAAGTTGTCTTGTCTTCGGCTCCACAGATCCCAAGTAATTGAGCTGTTCAGGAACAAAGTGGATCACAAAGGCCGTAAAAGGCAAATACTGTCTTTGCACAGTCAAGGGAGCTGGGGCTGTGAAGTTAATTTCCAGGGAAGATTAAATGAATCAGAAAGCATCCTTTTGAGGCTCCATTGCAAGATACGTTCTTTGACAGGATTCTTCCCCTGGAAGCCCCCTGGCAATCTGCAGTCCTCCCCAGACTAAACCTAAGAGCCTTGCTGTAAATAAAGAAGGGACAGGCTCTGGAGGCAATCTGGACCTCTGTGAAAGGCCTCTTTGTGCCACTCTGCGAGGGCTGGAAACTTCTTAGGCAGCAGAACTGTGGATGCCAACAGGAACAACTTCTCCAGCTGGTTTGTCTCTCTGATGGGAGGGCGAGTGGCTGGCTCTGCCGGTGGCTCTGAGACCCTGTAACCCCCAGCTGAGGGAGAATGACAAAGTTGCTAGGGCGTCTGGCAAATGTAAAGCCTTACGCAGTGTTTGGGGCTCACTGTCCCTAACGGCTTTCTGCCTCTCCTGGTGCAGGGAAGTGGATGGTTTCCAGCTGAAACAGTTGACGGAAAATTCCTGCTGAGGAAGAAAAAGTAGAGGCCTAACTCTGGTAAAGCCTCCAGTGACGGGCTGGGGTCAAACCTAGTAAGGCCAGGGCATGGGCTGGTGCTATCGCGCTGTGCCTGTTGTCTGTGAGGAATGCAGAGAGGCTTCTGCTGCTGTCAGGCCGGGGGGTGGTGAATCAGGGATCCTCACTGCTTTCCCTTGTTGTTTCCTTCTCACTGTACCAGGGAAAAATCAGGGCTCAGCAGTGAAACCAAGTGAGCACGGTTAGTGTCTGGAGAGGAGGCCCCGTAAGGAGAATGCAGAGAGCATCTGAATCACTTCACCACCCACGAAAATATTCCACAAATAAAGTGGAAAATTTCGTGCTGGAGCGGTGTAATCTTGAATGTGCATAGGGGAGAGCACCCAAAAATTAATACTATGTTAATTATTAGTGACAGCTGTGGCTGAATTTGAAAGTGTATCCTCAAGGTGAAAAGCAATGCTCAGATTAACAGGGTGTGTGGATCAGCCCTAGGACTTGTAGGCTTCCTCAGGCATTGTTGAAAAGGTTTTGTTTTCCTTAATTTTTCATATTTGAATTTGGTAATGTTTCTTTCCCGTTGCTAGTGTTACCGCGCCTCTGTTTATTGGTTGCTATTCCTAAAAACAAATCCAGGCTTAGGCTTTCGTGGGAAAAAGATGTGGAGCGGGGAAAGGGAGGAAGGCCCTTTGGAAGACTTGTGGCATTTGATAATGTTACAAAGGAGGCCAATGGCTATTTTAAAAAGAGCTGTTCAAGTGTTTTATTTCTGGCAGAAATAGAGGAGTCCGAAGAAACCGTTACCCGCTCTGTTCTAAGGCTCAGGATGTTCTGCCTGTTGTGTTTCTCCCTCTGCCACATACTTTATCTTCTGCGGGTGTCAGCGGAGGGTTTCATAACACACTGCTTGTTTCACTCGCTCTGAGATCCGGGTGCAGCTTTGCACTTTGCCTCTTTATAAATAAATCATCAGTTTTCACAAATGAATCATCTATTATTTGAGGTGGGCAGAATATTTTAATGGCATCTTAAGTTAAGAATCATGATCTTTAAATGTTTGTTTTGTAATTTTTGACCTACTCTGGTTACAGTTTATGTCCAAGGAGGTATAAAGAAGATATAGGACAAAAAGGCTAGCTGACCTGCAGTTGTAAGAGAGACACGGGCATCCTCAGTAGTATTATTCATGACTCTTGGTGTAACTGTAGGTGTCACATTCTTTGGCACGGGAGGTGCTGGGCACTGCTGAAACACAGGACTGAAATGGCCCAAAGCTTTTACCTGACAAGAAATAACAAATGGAAGTAGGTAGTGGAGCACAAGGAAACAGCGAAATGTTAGGAGGTGACGAGATGCTCATGTGCCCAGAGCTCGCCCAGGTTTCTAGCTGTATCAGCTGGTCATCTCAAAGCTGTTCCTGCTCCCTGCAGACCTTGCCACAAACACAGCTGGAGGCAGTCTCACTTGCAGAACATCTACCTCAATATTTGTCAACGTGGTGGGCTGCGGACATCTCATAACATACATCTCAGGGCCTCCTGTTTTAATAGTTCTCTCTATGTTGTATTAAGAATGTGTAATTGAGGCTTCGCTGATCTGTTTTGGCAAAGAAGACCCCTTTGGGAGGGGATCTGGGAGACATCCAAGGTTTTGCTTTACTCTCTTTTTTGGAGTGGTACCTCCAGAAGCAGCCATGCACCTCATTCCACACTCAAAATAGCAAAGATCTTTCTATGGAAAAGTAAACTCTCCCAGTTCCCGAGGAAACAAATACTACTAAATAGTACCGTGTGGCCATCCGTACCACACGTATTACAGGAAGGAGACATTTCAAGATACAAAAGAAAGAATTTTAAGATTGTTTAAGAAAAAGTGAACGAACGTGATGGATTAAACAGGAGTTTAAGTGTCTCTCCTGGCCAGTGCCACCAGCTTGGCTGCGGGCAGGTTGAGAGGCGAGGTCAGGTGTTTTGGGGGGGCAGAAACACACAGAGGACATAGGGGTGCCTGGGGTTGTAGGGTCCCTGGCTCAAATGGGATGTCTACATGCTCATTGAACCCCACCCAGAGAGTCCAAGGAACGTGTCTGAGGGAGTTTAATACATACAAGTGCTTTAAACAAACACAGTGAAGAAGGGAGGGGGGGTGGAGGGCGAGCCTGCAGGGGTCTTTGCTGGGAAAGAAAGGGTCCTGCTGGGTCTTTGCTCTTGTATTTAGTAACTTCAGCAAAACTTTCCCGTGAGCATTTGCATCCCTAGCACGTCTTATACTCGCTGAAACCAGTTTTCTGTTGTGCTCCCCTTCTTCATATCCCGTGTCAGGACCGTTCCTGGTTTGATGCTGACAAAATGCTGCCAGCTGGTGATTGCTACTTCAGGGCAAGGACAGATGATTTCGTATTTCATAACCAATGTTTCACAGGATTTGCTAAAATTAAGTTTTGTTCCCAGCTAGCTTTCCCAATCATACCATTTGGTTTACTGTTGTCTTTTTTTCATGCTCACGGCATCGTATTTCAGACTAGATTTAAACTGTGGATTTGCCAGAGCTTGGATACATTTTGTATTTTAAATATACGTTGGTCCTTTTAACAGTAGTTACAGCATTTGCCAGATCATATTCGCAGAGTTTTAAAACATACCTTCTGTCCGGGGCCAGACACAAGCTCTTTGGGTGAGGGACTTTGTCGCTCTGTGTTTACATACTGTTGAGCTCAAAGGCACACGATCCTGCTTGAGCGAGCCCTTTGGTGCTGCTGTGTTATAAATAGCACCGTCATCCTGTACCTGGTAAATGTTTTTAAGATGAGTCCGTAAGTGCTTGAAGCGTAAGTGCTCGGATATTATGTTACAATTATGTTATAATGGCACAGTATAGTGGATACTCTTAAGAAGGTTCTTGCTCTCACGTGGTTGGAAATTTCTCTGGAAATGACAGTAAGGCTTTATTTTCTGAAATGCAAAGTCCACGTAGGAGTTCTTTCCCAGCAAGGACAAACTCCAGCATTGCACCCTTTTCAAATGCTTGACCTCTGCGAGTCACCTCCAGTTAGATACATCAGCGATGTATTAGGAGGTTTTGTTGCTCCCTCATTTTCTTCTGACAGTAACTCCAAAAAAGTCTTTTTCCAGAGTAGGAGAATGGTTTCAATCATCTTTTCATTCAGTTTTGTGGTCTCTTTCTTCATTTCAGTGATTAAGGACTTGGCAGGGCTGGACTTCTTTTTTGGTTTGGAAGATAGCTTTGGTTTGGAACATCCCAAAATAAATGGTGTCCAAAAGTTTCCTCTTTGTCTGCTGTGATTTCAAAGCAATTTTCATGGCTTAGTTCAGGACTGCCTAATAGAAGAAAATGGAGCAATAATTACTGCCTGCAGAGCTTCTAGCACAGCCATTATTTAACTAGCTGCAAAATAATTTAAGGAACCAGCAAATGTCTCTTAGAAAATTTCGCGTTCCCTGAGGAACTGTGTACTTGGAGCCAAACGCGTTTCCTTGAACCGTGCACTTAATTCCCGTAGCAGTCAGGCGGCAGCCCCGGCGTGCCAGGCATGGGAAGAGCAAGGGCACCATTGGCAGTCCTGCCCTGCCCGGCCTGCTGGGTCTTGTGGCTCCCCGTCTCTTCTGGAAATCTCATCCATGCGCCTCCTTTCAAACACTCCCAGCGACATAACTCAGAGTGCTCATCCCTCCGGGAAACCCACCGCACTCACTATATTCAGACCTCAGTCTTGGCCCCGGCTGCACAAAGCAGACAGAAGGCTGCCCTGATGGGGCGGCCAAGATTTCCTGCTCACGCAGGGGAAATTTCGCAAGGAGCGCAGCCAGCACATGGCTGGCCAGCCGGCGGCACCGGGAGCGTGGTGCCTGGGCAAGCGGCTGATCTCTGCTCCACACCTCGCTGGGGACAGCCCCGCTGGTGGCCGCTCCAGGAGGAGGACGAGAGGCTTCAGTCAAGAGGAGTTAAACCATTAGCTGAAATAGCTTTGACTGTACCTTGCGAAAACTGACCTCATTCAGGCCAAATTTTTGTAAAATGACCGTGAAAATGTGAAGCGGCGCGGAGTGAGATTACCTAGGCAGCACGGCGATCTACAAATGGGCTTTGACAGGTGCCACAGCTTGCAGAGCATCTCCTGACGTTTTACAGCTGTAGCCACAGAAAACCAAGACACTGCAAAACAAACTCATAACTAAAGTCTTTGGCGGGTATAAAACTTTTGTTATATAATTTATTCTGTTGACTAAAAAGGGCTATTCATTTGCTCAGAATTAAAAATTTATGTACACATTTTTAATGCTCAGATCTAATGTTATCACGGTGACTTCATTTATTTTAGTTAAAAGCCAAAATCCTTGTCACTTCAAGGAAAGAAAACCCCACTTAGTGGTAGTAATTAAAGGTTATTTAGGCTTTCAGCACATTAACAAAACTCCACATTTTGGAAATAGAAGGCTAATGGTAGTCTTGTAAGCCCATACAGAGTTAATTAAGAGTGGGGCTTCCTAGAGGGTCCGAAGGCAGCTATGGCAGAACCTGGTCAAGCCTTTTCCTGGCCATAGGCTGCTCATCGGAGGTCGGGAAGCCGAACGTGTGAGGGTTTGCTCAGGGCGGTGAGAGCGCTGCCACGCAGCTTCTGGACTGCAGCTGTTTTGCAGCTGGAGGGATCAATGCCGAAGCATTTCAAGCCTGGCTGTTGCCTCAGTCTTGGTAACCACCCGTGTCCTCATGTGATTCAGGGGGGCAAAAGCCAGAGGCTGGCAAGTCTAGCCCTGTGGGGGAGTTCAATGGGATGGAAAGTGTTTAGTAGGTGGGAATGTGGGACATGCCGTCCACAGCACAGGTTTTTGATGGTGCTTTTGGTGTCCCAGGGGGTGCCATTGTCCCAGTAAAGACGGTAATGAATGGTGTTTTCCAGCAGAGAGGTATTTTAATTACACTTGTGCAATCTCATATGTAAAATCTTCAATTCTGCTTCTAGTTAGGGAACTTCTTGAGGGGTCAAGTACAAAGCATCCACGTTGATCATTTAAGAGGAAATGGGAAAGGAACGGTGACATGCACCTAATCATTCGATCTAAAGTGAGGCAAACAAATGTAAAAAATAAGGATCATTTATGAAAAATGTATTGGTTTCATTCCTCTTTTGTGTTGAAATTGGTTTGTATTCATTCCATACTGGGAGGATTCACATGTAGCAAGGAATTACTTCTTAACTTTGGTAAGAATCAACTGTTTCTTTTCCCACTGCCTACCCTTAAAATAAATATTTACAAAGAAACACCTTTTCCATACTGTCCACCAATAACTATTTGTGTGCAGAGTGGTGAGTGCTTTCATTTTTAAAGTGTTTCCAAATTGTCTTTGTCCACCTATCATACTATTTCATTCAATAAATAACGTCCCTATGATAGCAGATGTTATTTTTTCCCTACTGCAAAAAGTGAACCAAGTTACTAAAATTAGGCAAGTTACCCAAGTTCCTGTGTTGTGTTAACTCAGGAACCGTGTTTCCTATTCTAACCCCTCACTGATACACTTAATGAAAATGTGTACTTATTCTATAATTGTACAAGCGTTAGGTATTTACGTGTCTAGCCACTAAGCAAACCTATGCCAATATATAGCATAGGCTATTCAAATGAGAATGGAATGGCACTGAAAAAAACAGCCAGGAGTGAAAGAAATAAACAGAAAGGTTAAATAAATAAATGGAAAACAACTTGTGTTAGGAGTGACTTTGACTAATAACTCACACCTGCCCTTGCGGAGGATTGCCTCATGGTGTTGGCCAAAGGTTCCTGTCTTGCACTGGCATTTTTGTTGTTGGTGGTTTCTTTTTTCCAATCCTCTGCTGCAGTTGAGAGAGTTATGTTGGGAGGGTAAATTGATTACTATAATTGTTCATTAATGCAGTCTTATTTAATGTACTTTTTGAGGTTATATTCTTCAGAACGATGATAAATTATGGTAGCTTCAATTAATGTCACTGCAGCTAAAGAGATGTCAGCATTTCTATTAATACAGTGCAATTTTCTGGGGTTTTGTAATGAAGCTATAAAAAATTGCTGAAACTTAAGATACGAAGTTCCAGTGTATTTTACCCACACAATATTCCCTTGAATCCGATCTGATCGATAGATATATCGAATCTAATGAGATAAAAATAGAGTGGGGAGAATCTACTGAAGACACAGATCCCAACTTGTAGAAATGGAAGTGTGCTGAGGGGAATACACTTCTTTCTGTAGAGGTTAAACAGAAAGGGGACATGGAATGGTGACGCCGAGACAGTCAGGTGGGCTGGTGGCAGTGCAGGTGACGGGCGTTTTGCTGGGAGGGCATCTTGCACCCAGGCCTCCTGTACTGGCCACGGCTGCCTCCTACCCTCTGCCCCCGCCCCGTCCCTCTCGCTTTCTGTTCCTGGTGCCCCCTGACGTGTGGTTAACTCCGTGTGCCAAAACAGTCTTGAATTCATTAAGATACATTACAGCGCCTGCCACAAACGGGCTCTAATTCTCGGAGGAGTTTGGAAGGAGCTCACACACAAAGGTGGCTGAGCTTGGAATAAAAATTCAATCCAATGTTAAAATCAGATCCCAAACTGAGGAGCTGAAGGTTGAAAATGCTCTCCTACCTTTAAAAATTGTGCTAGGGCTGATTTTGAATATTCTAGTATCAGATAGATAATTAGTTGAAGAACAAATATAACTGTAAAGCACTTAGACTACAGCAAACAAAAGGAACAAGCCAGTTATGTCTGCCCAGTGTACTAAAGACCTTCAAAGGTACTGTCAAAGGAGTTGTAGATAAAACTGACCCAAGCTTTTAGAAAAACTTGTTCATTTTCCTCACAAGAGGAACACACAGGGAAAGAGTGTTTATTTAATACGTCTTTTTATATATTTTCCTCCTTGGATAAGAGAAAATGAAAATTGTAAGGGACTTGTACTAACTGGTTAGTGCAGTACGTCAGCACCAAAGCACCAAGGAGCTTTTATTTGAATTCAGATGCAAGTCCCGCAGGAAAAAAAAAAAGTCTGCTGAGTTACAGCCTGCCCAGTCTGTTAACTGGGAGTGACAACACGATGGGGAATGCAGAGAGGGACAATAAAGATGCTCTACTTATAAAGCAATCCATTTAATATCTCATGTCTTTCTGAATATGGAATGGTTTTCTGAAATCATGACAAAACACTGATCAATGGGCACGCGCATTATTATAGCAGTCAATCTCAAGGTAAGGAGATACATGGAATTCCTAGTTCTATCTTAATCCTATCAATTATGAGTGTATTCTAAAAATAGAAATGCTAAGAACAAAGAAAAGTCAAGGAGGCAAGGTAAGATGAGCTCAGAGCCTCACAGCGGCATTGTTTTCTTGCACTAAGGAATAAAGTATTTATTTGCTTTGGTCAAAGTTCAAGGGCTCCACATCTTCTCAGCCCATTTCTTCACAGTTTCTTTTTCTGCATTCCCCTTGTCTTTCTTTTCTTAACATTATCTAAGGAGTTCATGGACTTTTCTGGCCCTGCTCTGGCAGGGGGGTTGGACTAGATGATCTCCAGAGGTCCCTTCCAACCCTATGATTCTATGATTCTATGATTTTCCTTTCTTTTCCTAATTTATTCTGCATTATACAGAAAGGTAAACTGTGCCACACAATCCACATGATATCAGTGGTCTGCAGCAACCGGGACATTTCTAGGTGAATGTAGGTTTTAAAAATACAACTGGGTGGAGACTTTGTTGTTTGACTTTAAAATTGTGCTAGTCCTTATTTTCTGATTCTACCAGTCACCGGAATACGAAATTAGAGAGACCTAAATCATACACATGTACAGAATATTAAAGATTAGGGTGTGGGTTTGGTTTTATTTTTTTTCCCCTGATGGACTTGTGCCTAAAGACCCAGATATAAAAATTATAGCCTTTGCATTGAGAAGCCTACAGTCTAAATAACTAGCTCGGAAAACTCAGGCTTTGATCAGCAGCTGAGTTAGGATGGCTCTGGAGAGAGGCATGTTTGAAACACACCAGGAAAAAAATTTCTCCTGCTTCCCTGAGGTAGTGTGCAGTCTCGTTATTTTATTACCCTTCTGCTGGCGTTCCGCAGTTCAAAGAAGATAATGATGCTACTTCTGTCTAGAACTGAAAAATAAAAGAGGAAAATAGAGAAAAAAGGGAATGCTATCAGGTTAAACTGAAATGTGTTTCTTTTTGAGAAATAATTTGTAGGTGCTTTCAGAGCAAGATTATAAAAATCGGGACCTTGGGCTTACACACGGAGATTTGAAATAGGATACACCAGCTCTCTGCTCCCGCTTATCAGCCTGACTGCAGCTTTTAGTGATCAAAGTTATTGCTACCTGATAGCGATCTTGGGTAACCTCTGTGAAATGACTAATCCCCTCAATGCAGCCTGCAAAAGAAAGGCCTTTCTGCCACTTAGCATTTCCTTGCATTCGGCAAGGCAATGCGGCGCTTTGGGATCCCCGGGCCCCGCACCGCTGCGAGATACCCAGCAGTGAGAAAGGACCATTTTCATCTGCGCTGACTCTTGAGCGGGCGCTGGGTTACGTGGGTCGGTGCGTCTCTCGTCCCGTTTGTGGAGGACCTGTATAAGAAGCAGCTGGGTTACACCTGGATTCTGGGCTTCCAGTGTTTGGATGGGTTTTCATCACTGGGCATTGGAAAACCCAGCGTGCAGAGGGAATGCACGGGATGGGGCGGAGAAGCCGCCTGTTCAGTTGAAAGCAGCAAGGCAGAAGGCAAGGAACAAGTGGTGCTCCTCTAACCACAAAGGTTATGTTTGTAGTACACGTTTATCACTATAACGTAAACAGACAGGCATAAATACAGACCCTTCCCAGCAAAACCAGCCTACTGCTCAGCAACCCTATGATGTTGGGCACTGATAGGCGTCAATATCGGTGCTTTGTAGTGTTTGTCATCCATGATCCACAGTTCTCAACAGATTCAGAACTTCGGTCATCTTTGGACACTTCATTATTTTCTCTTTACAAGCAAGAACCATTAATGACTTCATGCCGTGGTTTGGATTAAGCAGATCAAGGATGAATTAACTAATTTGCATCGAATCACCCAGGAAATCTGCCGCATGATCACGACCGGGCATCTTCATCTTCAGGGCTTCTTCAAAGTGCAAAAATATATTGCACAATCTGCGAGGCCCTGCCTCCTGGGGTGCAGAACAGTGAGTCCCAGTCCCTGTAACACAGGTACTGCACAGATCAAAGGTTGAGGAAAAAATGTTAGATGCAGGTAGAATTACGGTAATAATAATTTACAGGTAGCTTGTGTCGTTTCTTTGGGGTATCTTTTTTTTCCTTGGGGGAAATAGTAAAAGTATGGGTAAATATCAAAGTTAGCTTAGGCTAAAATACACATAATCACCGTTTATTATTGTAGTGCCTAGTAAACTCATGAGATGCATTCTGGTAAGAAAGACTTTTGAAGACAAATCTTCCGCATTTCATTGCCACCAATTTCTGTTCACCTGGAGATACAAAATGAACGTGTTGCCAAGCCCGGGCTCCCTCTTTTCTTCTAGCTGATAAATTCTGCACCTTCTTTCCTGCAGACTGCTGGCCCGTATCGGGTTTTGTTATTAAGGCAGGGAGATACTCAGGGTTGGGAACGCATCTAACCTTGAAAGCGTTTTGGGCCGGAGGGCCGAGGCCTGGCGGGTAACGCTGAGGAATTACCCAGCTACGGCGAGTCTCCGGTATCGCGGAAACCTCAGACTAACGCCCACCGAGATAAACCGGGAGCCCGCGCTCAGCAGCCGGGCAGCGCAGGTGAGTACGGATTACCTGCCTGAGCAAATACGAGTGCGTTCATTCCCAAGTTGCGTGTGCGGCAACAAATTAATCAGCGTGAGATAAATATTTTACTAACGTGTATGCTTGTTCGTACACAGAAAACGAGGCCGCGTCCAGCGCCGTACGTCTTTACTGACCCCGTACTGCTGCTTTCCCGCCCAGCCGAAACCCACCCGGCCACTTCCGACCCCCCGAGA
>VYZM01016452.1:98988-168821 GCA_013398915.1 Dromas ardeola | reverse complement strand
AAACAACCCCAAAATACAAATACTTGCAGTTATCTCTTGTAGCCACTTACCAGTGGGACCAGCAGGTTGGGCCTGAGATGGAATTGCTGGACGTGACTCCAGGTGTGTGTCCGAGCAGCCAGGAGACTGACATGGCTGTGGATGGAGGCTGGGGCCAGACTGGGTGGTGGTTGTTGGTGGGGAGGCTGTAGAAGAGGGTCAGCTGTACCAGGGAGGGTGTGGGCACTCACAGTTCCTTCTGCCGAGGGCAGGGTCGAGTGGGTCTGTGTGTGTTATGAGCTGCGTCTTCCCTCTGACTGTCTCCGGACGTGAGCAGGGCAGGCTGGTTATCAATGGGGACCCACCTACAACTGTGGAAGTGACCTTCTTGTGAAGGTTTCTTATGCTCAGAAATGTGTCCAGTCTTTAATAATTTGCATTTTTAGGTATTCATTAATCTGAGTGCATGGGACGGATGCATTAAATGTGTTGAGGTGCTGGAGAGGAATAACTTGAGCATTGACTAGCCTCATTGGTAGTTTCTTCTGTAATGAGGCAGCTCCTGTGCTGGGGAAGCATTCTCTAGCACCCTAGCCCCTTTTCAGGTGTGGGGGTCTCCTGCTGGGCGTGGAAGTGGTGAAGAGCTGTTGAGTCTTTAGCAGGTGGGAGATAGAGTGACTGTGTGTTTTGGTAAAAGACCAGGTTCTGTCTCAAAAAGACAGGATATGTGCTGGTGGGAAAGGATATGGCTATGTGACAGAGATATGTTGTCTTAAGGTTATTTTGCTGATCAATATAGGGAATGTGCAGCAGTACTTTTCAGCCATAAATTATATTGGTAATGAAGGTCCTTTCTAGACTTCAACGCCTTTTCCCCTTACCTTGTGGAAAAGCAGGAGGACCCACCATCCAAAACCTCAGATATTTTGTAGAGGAATTCGCCAAACGTATAAGGACAGGCATTGTCTTACGCATTTAGCTGTGGAGAAACACGCACTTAAGCATGAAGCAACATGCTTTGATGGGTCTATGTAATTCTTACAACAAATAACTTTAGTTAGTTCCTTTGTACTCTGCTTTTATTGCCTAGCATCAAATGTGGGTTTTGTTCCCCTCCTGACTTAGATCATGGCAGAGGACCAAAGGTGGAATAAGCTTCTAAAATGTTATACTACAAATTATTGATCAGAGAAAAGTGGTGTGATAGATAAGGTCTGAAATCTTTTGCAAGCTTTTTTATTGTTATTAATTTACCACGCTACTCTGGATGAGCAAAGAATAGTCTGTGTATGAATAATAAATGGAGAAGATTTATTTGAACGTTTTACGGGAGCATGCTGGGAATAGGGTGAAGCCTTTTGGTTTCTATGTTATTTTAATAGTTATGTTATAAAATATGATTGTATTAAAAGAAGAGAATAAATAAAGCAGTATTTAAATGCCAACTAACCAAGACCTTTCTATTCCCTCTTTCCAGGCTTTTACTTCTGTTATAACTTAATAATGAACAACAGGTATGGTCAGCATAAATAATTTCCAGAGAGAGTTCGTTGCTCTCTCTTTCTGCTTTCTACATGTACATCCTGTTCTTGGATGAGGCTTCTTGTGGAAATTCACGGGAACACATTGTGTTAATGCCATGCCTTTTCCTTGAGAAAAGACTTTGTGGAAGTTGGAAGTCTGGTAGTGTCCTTCTGAATATAGTTTTTCTCTCTTTGGGATGGTGGTGCATGATTTTTCTGCTGTGAATGCATTTCCTTTGTGCTCAGGAATTTTTCTCTTGGACTTGGCTGTAGCGCCCAATCTAGAGCTTGGTGGTTTGATTTACTGAGGGTTTTTTCATTTAAAAAAATATCAATTTTTAGCTAATTTAACGTACTGTTCATTCCGAATAGAGTTTATTACGTTTAATCTGAGAGTTACTAAATGTCACAGTACAGATGTGAAGTTTTCGCTCTGGTTTTCTACTCAAAAAAAAAAAAAAAAAACAAACCAAAAAACAAACCACATTTGCACACTCTATGATCTGTGCAGAGGAATAGCCTGTCTGGCACAGTGTCAGACTTGTGCAGTGCCCAGGTACTTGCGGGTGAGGATGCCATTTCTCCCTGGCACACTGAGGGTGGGAGCGACTGCTCCAGGCTGCTGAAGGTTCCTGGCAGGCTGTGGACCGCAAACCCTGTTGCATCCTTGGGACTCTGCTCCTGCCTCTGACTGTTGCCTGGGTGCCTCAGAAGAGGCTTCCCCCCTGCAACTTGAGCATTAGTGTTTTAATATTGAGATAATTCAGGACAAAAGGACACTTAAAAAAACCCAACCAAACAAAAAAACACCCAAAACCTACCCTCTTCCACCCACCACCTAACCCACTGTTCTGGTTTCACTGGATGTTTGAGAACTTGTTACAGCCATGAAACATACTGTTGTCTTAATGTGGAAGTGAGCTTTATACTGTTGTGTGCAACCAGCATGTCCAAAATTGAACAGAAGAAAGAGGAAGGAAAAGTTCAAATGGGGTTGTGTCCATTGTCACAAATGTCATACCCCTCTGTGTGTGGGTTTTTTTTTTTTCAGGCTATTGAAACCCAATTCAAGTTTATTATTTGCCCTCTGAATGTTAACAGAAAGTTCCTTCTTGATTACAGGAAAAACAGTATTAAAGGGAAGGAGACAAAGCCATCTCTGCAGTCCATAATTTTAGTGAGGTGCTTTACAGAGTCTCTGCAGATGCCAGGCTCCTCACCTGGTGTTCTGCACTGCTGCCTTGCCAGATTGCTCTTTCCCCTCTTCTTTTCTTCCCTGGTGAAGAGCAATGCATAAAAAACATTGAGTAGAGGTGCAGTTTTAGCAAATATACTCCAACTCTAGCAAGAAGATTCAAATGCCCAGGTGCATCATAACACTACTGGGAAGACTTTTTTTCTTCTGTTTATGGGTATTGGGAAACTGATGGCATCAGCTCTCGCGCGGCATGTTTCCAAGTAGATGCTTTTCTTGGCCTTTTTTGATCCAAGGGAAACTAGATCAGTTGAGACATAGAGAGCTGTTGAGATGCAGGGGAGGAGTAACTGCTGCATCAGCTGTGGTGGTATCTGTTACTTCTCAGTCCTCCAGCAGAGCCTCTCTTCGAATGACACCTCTTCAGAGTTTGGAAAAATGCGTTTTTATGCCAACAGGATTAAAGTACTGTCTGCATCTTTATTACATGTCCATGTGTGCATGGCAGGAGGGAGAATGAGAACACACTATGAGGTCTCAGGGCTGACTTCTCAGGGTCTTTATGTAGACCCTCCCCTAGAGAAGTGAGACACAGACCTGAGAAGAACCAAATTTTAGATTTCTCTTTTTTTTTTTTTTTTTTTTTATCCAAAGCAGCTGTTTATAAAGGTCTTCATTTAGCCTGTAATGAAATAAGTAGTTCCTAAAACTTCGGAACCTTGAAGTTAATGAATTACATGTAAATTGTATTTTGTTGTTCATGTTTGTTTTAAGAGGGGAAGTAATTTCCATACTAGGTCAGGAAGGCTATTTGTCTTTCTGAGCTAAGAAATTCCTGTGTTCTTTGAGACCTTCTCCTCTACCTGTAAACTGCAGGAGTGGGTTTTCTGTCACTATGTGATAATAACCTCCTCTTCTCAGCAGGCAGTGTTAAATATTTCATCATTGTTTAAGGATAGTAGTTACTTTGCTTACATAGTGACTAACAGTATTGTGTGTGTTCATCTCCATGAAGAAAATGCAGAGACAGAACCCACCTTTTTTATTTTTAAAAACAAAAAAACCCTCAAAACCTGAGTCTTACTAGCTGAAAATCCCCAAATTACCCCTGGTTTAAAAGATCAGTTAATTTTGAGTAAGGCAACGTGGTTGTGGCGTGACAGAGCTCTTTACGTGTTGTGAAGTCCATATCTGTAAAGAATGGAAGTTGTGTTCACGTAAACATTTTGCTTCCCTTAAGTGAGGGGGTGCAATGGGAGGAAAGAACAGTAGTTGGTCTCACGAAATGGGCTGCTTTTGGGGGGTGATCACCCCTTGATTTCTAGTTTGGGAGTTGTATTCCCTCTCGGGGAAACAGTGAGGTTAATGCCAGGAGTGCAGTGGGGAAGGTGAGGTCCCACAGCCTGGCCTGTCTGAGGCATCAGGTGGGACAGAATCTTGGTGGTAACAAGTGCTATTTTCATATGTCACACAGTGTAAACCAAGCAGCCCCCAGAATAGAAGGACCAAACTGGAAGAGCATATACTGGACAGCAGCAAACTCTGATCATCAATCTCCTGTTAGCACCACTGCTGGTCTACTATCAGTTGTGAGACTGGGATATTCATACTTCTCAATTTGAACCTCTGTGTTATAGACATAAAATACGACAGCCTGCTCTCTGCCTGACTGTATAAACTTGCTTTGTTGTTGGCGTGGTTTGGGCTGGACTGGCCACTGAAACAAATGACAGGTGCTCTCCGCAACCTCTCCCTTCAGGGAAAGAAGGATGAGAGAGAAGGAGACTTATGAGTTTAAAAAACTAAACTACTTTAATGAAATATTAATAATAAGAAAAGAATGAAATATATTCAATCTCTACAAAACTGTATCAAGCTTCCAGGATGACGATCACATCACCAGCAGGCACTGGGAAAGTCCCAGACTGGACTCAGCGATGGATAGGAACTGGATTCTGGATTCAGGAATGCACAGATCGGGATCAGAGGCAGGCAGACAGAGTCCTCCTCGGATGCCAGCTGTTGAAGAAAGAGGATGACCCCTTTGATCCCTCAGCTTTTTTATACTGAACATGGGGCAGATGGGTTGGAATAACCTGGTGGTCAGTTTTGGGTCACCTGTCCTGTCCGCTCCACCCTGCAGGTGGGACCCCTCTACGCTTTTCCGCTTCCCTCCAACGGGGCAAATAACAAAATTAGCTGACCTTGGTTGTTATAGCAGTAAGTATAAGCAGGAGCCTCTCTGCATACCATTTCTTGGCATAAATCATAAACATCAGGCTTATCACTCTGGAAGCAGACTACTGTCCAGAAAATATACTGTTAATTTCAGAGAGTTCAGTTAGAAGAGATTTAACTGAAGAGTAAAGTCACTGAACAGAAAATTGGTTCTGTTTTACTTCAGACCAGGATAGCTGTATATACCTGTTGGGCTGGAAGAATTTGGGGTTGAAAGAAGGTGCGAAAATGCTTTGGAGTAACTGGGATCTTGAGTCTGATGAGGTGTAGTGTGTTTTACACAGGAAAGGTCTTGTGGCACATCCAAACCAAAGATTCATGTGAAATGTGATAACAATATGGAATGGCCACCTAACTGATTTCCAGCCAGTATGACTTTGTAATTGTTTGTGGCATGGATTTATTATTGTTTGTCTTGTCCCTGATTTGTGACTGAGTTAATAACATTTAAAAATAGATGTCCTCTTCAATTCCAAATATGAAGATAATAATTTTTGAACATGGTATGAAGTTAAAAATAAACTAAAAAGCCCCAAACCTTGCTTTTTGAAAAACATACTGCCTTTCTTCCCAGCAGTTGCTTTTTTTACTTTGTGTATATGCGGTCTGTTCCTCCTCTACCTTGTTGAGCTTCCTGGGTTTTCTTCCAGTTGGAGGAAGACTGCACTGACTGCCTCAGTGTTTGCTGCACGGCCTGTAGGGGTGTTCTGGTTTGAGTGACGCAGGACTCATTTCTCTTCTAATGCCTGGGAAAACTGCACTTTTTAGAAGACTTCAGTGTCTAAATTTGTGAAAATACTTACTTTATATCCAGCTATGGTATGTAGTTTTCAAGGTCTCAGTGTTTTCGAGCCTTGCCAGGTGCAGGGATGAGGAGGAGCAAGACCCAGGCACTTGACCCAAGCTGACCAACAGGATTATTTCATACCATGAACATCACATTCAATACAAATTAGAAAGCTTGCTGAGAAGTTCTCTCTCTTCCTTGATGGTTGTGACCCTGAGAACTTCTTGCCCTGGCACCAGACCCCTGAGCCCTTCCCTTCCTCCCGAAGCTGTAGTGCTCACAGTGTCCGACATTGGCTGTCCACTGCTGGGAGAGCACAGCTTCCTGCTGATAGAATTGGCTGAGAATAATCCTTGTATATTTTATATTGGTATGGGGATCAATACTGGTTCTTTAGTATTATTAATGCTAATTATTTAGTCTTATTCTATTAAATCTGTTTATATTTCAACCCTCGGGTTTCCATGTTTTTCCTAATTCCCCTTCCCGGGTGGGGGGGGCTCATCGGGTAATAGAATAATTGTCTGAATGACAATAAATTGTTGTGGGTTCCTCAAACCGTAGCAGGGGGGAAGAGCAAAAGAGCCAGAGAGTCTTTTTTCCCTCCCTGCTCTCACCCCGGTATGAGGGAAGAGTGGAAGAACGTGATGTGGCAGTGCTGGCACCCACTGCCCGGGGATGTGTGCTGACCCCTGGGGACGCCCCTGCCCCCATTTTTCAGGCAGCAACTCCTCTGCGCTGCGCACAGAAGGCAGTTCGATGAGATAATCTGAAAAGCTAGGGAAATGGGTGGAAAAGGTCATCATACTTTTTTTTTTTTTTCCTGCTGAACTTTGTTGCCTCCTCTGGCTTTGCCTCCCCAGCCTGGCAGGCATTTGCAGGGAGGGGGGAAAAAGCGTTCCTTGGGGATTTAGCTGCTACTCTAGATCATCTTCACAGAAGATAACTCCAGTGAAGGCAGAATTGTTTGCAGAGCTCTTTGTGTGACTATTTGTACAGAGAAGGCTTAGTGGAAAATGATCCGAGGGCAGTAACTACAGAGGCCTACATCAGAAAACATTTTGGGTACTTGATGAGCAGCTCAGGGGCCTGTTGCCACCAGAGCAGTTGGGTAGGGAAAGAGACCTGAGCTATCTACAAAGGGCATAGATGTTTTAAGGTATCTTCCTCAAAACTTAATTGAACAGCTACCATCTGCCACTAAGGTTGGCGAGTGGTTTGTGAGGGCATGAAAATGGCGCGTGGCTGGAGGGAGCCACCAGGCCTCTCTCCTGCCAAGGCCTGTGCAGTGCCCTGGTGCCAGGCCATGCGAAACACGTGCAGGGGTCACTTTGTCCGAAACATGGTCATGGGAGGGATTTGAGGTGGTGCCCATCTTTCCTGTCATTGCCTCCTAATTAGGGCCCTCATGCTGACTTGTCACTCTTGAAAAGCCAGTTCAAATTTTCAAAGGGTTCAAACCACTGACCATTACCCTGAGCACTGGGACGTGGTATAGGGCGAGAGGTGGCCCATTCCAGATGTATTGTACAGTGACAAAATGTGCCAGGAGGAGTGTGAGGGCAGAGCGCATTGAGGGCATTTCTCAATAAGTCAGGCAAACCCCAACGCATTCTGGGGGGGAGGAAAGCATTTTTAAACATTTCTTCACTAGAGATGTACTGCCTGATGACTGTGTCTAAGGCTTAAGGCCAAAGAAAGGAGTTAAGAAGGCTGTCCATCTGCTGAGGCTGACACTGAGACATCAGTACCAAAATTTGCTGCTGAAAGGTGGTGGTCTAAGCTGAAGAGCAGACTTGCAGTGAGCCTTGATGTTTTTCCCAGGAGAAGGACGTTGTAAGGTCAACAGTCGAGAGCTAGAGAAAAGGAGCCTTGCTCTCCCTGTCCCTCCCAAAAATAAAACAACCAAAACAAACCCTTTGGTTGCTGGTATAAGCAACTGTCAGGCCACCACCCCTTTTGATGGTGGCAAGAACATAGTGTTACCATGATAAACGGCTGTTGTGTTGCAAGGGGCCTGGCCTCTTCACAGGGACAGTTCTGATAAATTTTTGAACAAAAACCCACTGCAGGAAAAAGAGGGATTTCATTGCTGCGATTGTTTACTGCAGATGAGATAATGATCCTGAAGTTTATGTCAGTGTCACAGTCCAAATAATTAAGATGTCTAGAAAGAAGGGGATCTTAGGATTGTATATGGAGGGGAATTATGTCACCACATAGATAATGATGGATCCCTTTGACAAGAAATTGCGTCCCTGTTTGCCAGGAGGAAACATGGGGGATATGTTTGGAGAGCTGTGTCCTCTGTTTGCCCGGTGTGATCAGTGGGTGCTGAGCTCTGATGCAGGGTATGCACAGTACAGAGCTTATTAGCTTGGTGGGCATGGTGGTGCTCTAGCATCTGGCATTGAGGTGGCAAGTGCGCTCACAGGGGCATTATGCGGGGTTATTGTGGTCAAATGCCTCCTAGCTTTATAAATGAATGCAAAGCAGAAATCATATGGTGTAGTCAATCACATGAAGTGAATAATGCACCATGCTGTGGTTGGCGCAGTTGCGGTCTGATCCTTGGTGACTTGCTGGGTGAGGTTGCTGTCATTTCCCACAGGAATCACGTGTGATGCGCGTTCTTCAGTAAGTGCAGCTGAGGAAGGTCCCTGCCCCACGGAAGAATGCAGTGTGGTACTTCTGCCCCAGGGCACTTTCACATTGCAATAGCTCCTGCTTCTTGCAGCTACTTTAATGTTGCTCTTGAAACTGTCTCTCACTGGTTCACCTGATGCTACACCTAAATTAGGGGTTACTGGGTTAGGTCAGGGATCACTGTAGCATGTAATGCCCACTTCTGAGGTAGACTAAATTCTCTTCAACAGGAACTGGGGTAGAAAAGGAAGAGGAGCATGTAATGCCTGGTGGATCCCATAGTTTGTGGCTTAATGAATAGAGAACATAATTCAATGCCAATGTATTTGTGGTGTTCTGGGCAAAATGTGACATGGGATGTAGTGGTTTCTTTGCCTATTGCCTTTAGCACTGAGGAAGCTATCATGAAAGCAGTGAAGGGTCCCAGAAACCTGGATCTGTTGTAGGCATGCCAGGTTTGCCCTTGCTCTTTGTCTCCCTCCAATACGATGTTGAAGAAGTCCTGGGCTGTTGTATTTATCATTGAAGGATTCAATGGCCTTAGTTTAAGTGATTAAATTTAGCTTCAGGATGAAGTCTGTAATCTTATCATTGCAACTGGTTGGGAAAAAGTAATTCACATTGGGTAATGTGTGGAGGTAACTTTTGTGGAGATTTTGGTTTTAGCATGACTTGGGCAGAAAAAAAGAAAGTTTGGACTTTGCTGCCAATTGTTGCCCGGGAAGTCTTGATACGTCATTTCCTCCACAGTACTGCACTGTTGCCACTGGGGAGATGAGAGCTGGGATGGAACAGAAACCATTAGCCAAGAGGTAAAAATGGACTGTCTATATGATGTTCTGATAAATTGACTAAGTGAAATGAAGACTGCTTAGAAATGTTTTGCTGATTTATTTTTTTTCCATGCTAGTTCTTGCCACCTTTTGCTATAGCTTCTTGTTTTCACCCTGCAGTCTCAGGCTTTAACTTATACTTTTGTCCCTACATAATAAAAATGCATGGAAATGTAATGTTCAGTTGGCCTCCCTTTTGCTGCCTGGGGAAAGAAGGAAGGGGTTAAAGAACATGAGTTCTCCTGATGTAATGCACTGTTGAAATATGCTAATGTACCATAGTGGTAATCTGAAAACAAAAATTTATCTAGCCTAGGACTAGTGCAACCTGATTATGAAATTATTCTGTATAATTTGTATAGGCATAGGAAGGAGGAGAGAAATTTTGGAATGAGTTGTAACTCTTTGTACTTGTTTCTTACAGTACGAAAAGTCTGTCGTCTTAGGGGTTTGGATCCTTACGTGCACAAAACTGACACCCTTTTGTTCCTTTATATCAAAATGCACACAACTGTTTTTTTCCTTCTAGTGATTTGAGGACAGAAGGCAGAAAAAGGGTTTTTGTTCCTCCGAAGATATTATGTCTGCCTGGTATTCTCATTTGCAATAAGGCTCCTTTCATATTATTCCAGAATTTGAAAAGGACCTTAACTCACGATCCTATTAAGAACCTCTCGTACTGCCACAAAAAATGTAAAGAGGCTGTAGACGTTTGGGGCTCAACTCTCATCTACACTACAATGAAGAAAAGGAAATCATACATTCTTGGCTCTCCTGAATTTTGCAGAGCCAAAAGGTTATCAGCTGACAGAGTAGATGAGTTGTAATTATGATAACTAATGTTACTGGAAGTCTTTAAAAAGCAATTGAATTAATTATGTTTGATCTTAGTGAGAATCTGTGGCTGTTGGGATGGATTTTGATCTGGATCTATTATCTGGGATACAGTGTGGTGTAATGTGTGTGAATTGTGTGGGACTTGTCTTTTTATCTGCTTTGTATCTGTATTGTAGCATACTTAATAGAGAATATATTTTTATTCCTCTCCTTTTTTGGATGAATAAATTGAACTCTGATACAGTTTGGAATCTGCAAGGTGTCACGAAAGCCTTTTTCAAAGTCTGGCAAATTGTAAAAGCTAATTTCAGTGAGAATTAGTGCTTGATACAGAGTTTGCCCCTTCTGTGCGAGGTGCATACAATTGAAAGAGTTATGAAACCTATTTTGCAAACGGTTATTTTTAGACATAAGTATTCAATTAATACACCAAACAGGAGCAAAAGAGAATTTCTGGTTATTACTATTTTTTAACTAAGGCGTCCTTTAACTATCTTAATCAAGGGGGACAAGATGAAGTCTTTATTACATATAGAATTCCTTCCTTAACAGTCCTTAGACATCTTTCTACCCCCTTCTGCGGGACTTGGAATGACAACGTGTACAGCTGAGGACTGAGTGGGTCAGCCAGATCATGTCTTCCAGAGTCATCCAGCTCATTACAAATAATCATCTGCTGTTTATTCAAATATTGGTAGCACAAATAAGTAACCTGCTGCTCTACTGTTTCAGTGCAAAAAAGTGCTCTGCACTCTTTTGCTAAGTAAGAGCAAGCGGGTTTAATTGTATCTCAAGAATGAAGGGTGGTGTATTTATACAAGGTGAGTGGATTTTTCTTTGCTAAAAACTTATCAAGAGCTGATCCAATGATTATAATTTGTTTTTTTTTTCATAATAAGTGGAACTAGTTAAACAAGTCCTCTCAGCTTTGAGTAATTTCTTAAAGTCCTATTTCAAATTTCCTTCTGTAGAATAAACAATTCATTATGAATAACCACATACTTAATTTTGAAAAAGATGACTTATTTTCAATTACTTTTCAAGTAAGAATATATATGCAAGAGAGACTACTTTTAAAATGACATCGTCAAGGAAAATACATTTATCTAATGTAAAGCTAGGTGAAATAATGGTACAAAATACTATCTTGGCCTTAAGTTCTTTGGTTTTTAATCTCTAAAATGAGAAGGTTTGCCTCTTGATCATGGATGAAGAATGTGAACAAAACGGCATCTGATCTTATATTTTTTTTCTTTCATGCCTACTCCTGTCTCCCGGACTGTGTTTAGTGTAAAACAAGCCTGTCCGTTCCCAAACTTATATTAGCTTTGAGATTATGTGTGTATAGTGCTTGACCTGGTCATCTGCTGTGGAAGATGTGGAAGACTGGCTATCTTTAGCCTTGCTTAGCTTCCCTGCTTAGCTGCACGTCATGTCGTAAGCTCTTGTGATGGTCTTTCAGTGTTTTTGTCAGTACTTCAGGGATTCTTGAAGGATAGGATGGTCGCCTTTCCCTCCACCCCCTTGCAACTATTCGTATAGAAACTCATCCTGACGTGATTTTTTTCAGGTCTGTCTTTGTATTGTTGGGCAAAAAATGTGGAAGTGCTAGCCAAAGGGAGCTTTATGCTCTGCCTACAGGGAAGATTTTGTGGTTCCTGCTTTACTCTAGGCAGCTAAATTAAAAGGGTTAAAAGTGTCCTGGGGTGGCCAACATCAATTTCTTTTTCTTGGGATTTTTTTTTTTCCCTGTCTTAGTGGAACTTCACTGAATTCTCACAAAAATTTGTAGAACTTGACTTTGCATTTCCACCCCAGAGCAGAGTGTTAGCCCAGTGAGCTAAGCACGGACATGGCTGTGTAGCTACAGAAGTGTGTTCCCTTATGGCAGTTATTCAAGAATATCTTTGACTATTTATATGGTGAATTAACACCATAGTGTAGAGGAGGTCTGGCAGAAAATCTTTCAGGATCTTGCAAGCTGTTCCATGCAATGTTAGTGGTTTCTTTGCGAAAGTGCATATTAAAAAAAAAGCACATATAAAATATGCTGAATAAGGATGTTGAGATTTGAATCTGGCAACGTGGGATTTTTGCAAAAGCATCTTGTTTTATGGATTGGCGTTTATTCGATCAGACCTTTATTTTTAAAACTGCTTACACAGGGGAAGAATTCGTACCTCCTTCAATGAATATCGTATGTTTCACTGAAATTCAAGTAGTAGTATTTTGTTGACCTTATTAAAGGTTTTTCATAAATTGCAAGCTGACCTCAGCTTTGATAAATCTGTTGGTCTGTTCTGAGTTGTTAGTGGAATTAATGTGCTGAAGAAGGAAAAGTTCTCTCTTTCCAGTTGAAGTGAAATCCTTCATTTCATGGAGAGATTTGAAGAGTGCTCGCATCCTTTACCTAATTTTTCCAAGCTGACGTTCCTCTTAGAATGGCCTTGTTCTCCCGTGGCAACCTGCCTGGGTGGAGAGGGAGCCTACATTGGGGATGAGGAATAATTCACTTTGAAGAACAAAGTTTGACAAATCTAGAAGAGTGATGGAGATTGTAAAAGTCAGAACAACAGGGCTGACTCTTAGAAATGACTTGATTTACAGCAGCCATGGCATTGCCAGGTGAAATTCTTCAATTGGGTAAGGGCAGAGTAATTCCAGCTTAGCACCCACCTGGGCTCCTCTGTGCATGGGTCACACCTGACCCACTGCGCCATTTCACCCGCCGCAGGATGCACGGCAGGTAACTCTTGGGCACAGCAATGTGCTCGATGAAACACCAGCTGTGCTATATAAGGTTGATGGAGAAATTATCTGTGCAGATCTTTTCAGGTGGGAAGGTAGGGCTAAGCTTAACTGTCTGTAAGCAATTAAAATTCATGACACAAGGTCAGGATATTATACCCTCCACCAGTCATTTCTTCATTAACCAGACCTATGCAAATAAAACACGGTCTGTTAAAATTTAACCCCAAGAGATGACTTCTCAGCTAGCTTTCTAGTCTGCAAGGATCAGTATTGATGCATAAAAATGGGGAGTAGGTGGAAATTCTTGAAATGCCTTAGAAGCCTCTTCTGTGGCTGAAAAAAGAGAGCAGTTTCTACACATAACGTACGAAGTGTTTAGTAAGCAGTTGTCTGTAGCAGGCATTGTGCAATGGAACTAGCTGATAGAAGCTGTGTGCTTGTAGTGTGTTTAAAATACCTGGTAATGAATTTGGATCCACTTTATTCTTTAAGAATGGCCTTGTTTTGTTTTGTAGTTAAATCTAATCTAGGTACTGAATTTTAGTATGACTAGTTTTTTTTACCTTGAGTGAAGTCTTCTTCCACCCTTCTACTACTATATCGTTCCACCCCTCCCCTCCGCACTGTAGTATTTCTTATAGTTATTTCTGTTGAGAAATGGTAGCAGTGAAGAAGCAGCTGTAACTGTCCATATGTGTAGTTTTCCTGAACTTGGTTCCCAGTTGGAATTTCTTGGACCACAGAATTGCTTTAAAAACCTCCTAATGTCAGTTGGGTGCAATCTGTCAGTAGGGCCCGCTACTTGTAATAGTTTATCCTTGTTACCAGTCTGAGTGCTGTGTCTTTGGTTCCTTAGGTGAATGACCCTGTATATTTTAAAGGTTTAACCTTTTTCTTGATGTGTTTCAACCTATGCAACTCCTAACATCAGAGCTGCCATATCAAACAGATTTTTTATCCTGTTAAGAGAGGGTGTTCTTTAGGATGTGTATCTGGCTTGAACTGTGAAGTGCTAAAGACCTCTTTATGCTGTAAGTATAACTTTGGGACACCATATCACAATGGTAGCTATTGATTTTATTTTTTTTTACCTTAAGGAATTGTTTTCTCTGCAGATGAGGCCTGTTAATACTGCAGGATAGCGTTTTTTTTTTTTTTTTTTTTCCTCCTTTTCTCTTAATCAGAAGGGAAAACTGTAAAATTGGTGTCGTCCTTGCCTCTCTTCTGCACTATTGACTGTCACAGACCTTGGGCTTGACAGATGCATGAAACGTTCAGGTTATCCATAACTCAGATCTGTGCCTTTGTCAGGGGAAATATCAAGAGCATCCAGGAAGATCACCCTTGATCTTTAGCACTGTAGCTTAGTCTTCTTCAAGAAAACAAACAAGGAAATCATAAAAGAAAACAAACATACAAAAAGCTTACCTTGACTTCCTGCTCCATTTTCTGTTTTCTCACTGCAAATGGGGACTGATGCCTTCAAAATTGAAAGAAGGCAGAACTTTCAAAAATTATGTTCCTCTAGCGTTTTTTTTTTTTGTTATAACCGGGTATTGGGTAGGTAAGAGTCCCCTGTGACTTACTGAGAGAGAGGCAACAAGATTTCTGCTAAGTGGCAGAAATGTCTTAAATTAATTGCCAAATACTACATGCATTAGTCCAGGATAAACAAGGTGACGGGTTGTGCCCACTGAAGTTATTGTAAGGGTTGGGGAATGGAGATGAGAGAGTTCCAGGGAAGAAAAGATTGTTCCTGAAGAAATAGGTTTAATGATTTTCAGCCCTCAGGGAACAACGTATTTTAAAAAATGCTCCTGTTCCTGCCCATCCCCCTCATAAAAATGAATGGCAAAGTAAATAAAAATGTGATTACACACCTCTAGCTTGGATGTTTCTTCTTGATGTACATAAAGCACAGCCACAAAATAAAGTACTGTTTTTAAGTGATGGAACAAGGTGCAATGGGGTTGAGTTTTTCTCATCTTTGTGCACGTTTAAAGATAAGAGTGATGGAGGTATATGTAGATGTGTATGCCTGTGCACACATATATACGTAGACACACATATATTTCCTTTCTGGGACTTCCATTTGGAAATGGTGACGTTCCTGAGAAATTATGCAGCCCTTTCAAGTTGAGAATAATTATACAGTGGTGTGTGGATCTGAGATTTTTGTTAGAAGTCTGTCTAATGAGATGTTTCCAGTTGGTTGCTTGGGAGGATGGTAAATCCTCTGTTCATACTAAAGCACGTGCCTGTGCTCCCTTCATCACGTGCTGGGGTGGGAATTCTTGCAACCTGTCCTGACCACCCCCCACATACCAGCTGGTGGCAGAGGCAGCTTTTCCACTCCCAGCCTGAGTTGTCCCCAGCTAGCAAGGGTGACTTGGAGGCAGCCAGCAACAAGGGCATGTGTGCACACTTCAGAGTATGTCATTGACATGGCTGGATGACTCTTAGGGGATGGATTTATATCCTTGTCACATCCAGACTGTGCAGGGCATTGGGGTTGTAGGAGATGTGACTGTAGAAAACCTTGGATGATAACAATTAATAGAAATGTGGTGAATTGGTTTTGTTTTTTTTTTTAAACCACCATGAAATTTGGTATAAGAATTGGTGTATGCTGCCCTAAAGCCCTTTGGGTTTTTTTGTTGGTCCGTCCCTGTTGTTCCCCCATCCCCTGAACTCACCTTTGGACTCAAATGGCAGCTTTCTAGGTTGTGACTGGAATATTTTCCTCCACAATGAAAGAATGCCACATGGAGAATATATATGCTCGCTTGTTCTCTTATTTTTAAAAAGTAATGCCATAACTGAGCTAAAAGTACATCTTCTGAGTCATCCAGAAAAAGGTTCATAAGTGGGGTGAGAGATTCAGAACAGAAGTGGCAGACAGAGAGGACATTCTTGCGGCTGAGTGCTAGCTTCATGTGGTCAGAGACTTCATGTAGTATGTACAGACAAGAAAGAGTGCACTTCAGGCAAACAACTGAGGGAATTCAGATATCCAGCCTCCGTGGGATAATATTTATTGCCACTTCTTTCCTGCTTCCCCTCCACCCTCCCACCCCCACCTTTCCTGGCCAGCTCTGGTATCTCAAATGAAAAGCGATCTCAAACACTTCCCATAACTATTTATGGATGTTGGGTTCAGCTAATCTGCAGGCTTGGTAAGGTTAATTCCCAAGGTTTCTCATAGGTGGCTATTTTCTGACATCCATAAGTTTCTCTTCTATATATGCAATGTCTGGACATTGGCACCTGGATTCTGGAGATGCAGGTAGATTCACTGTTTCCTTCCAACTCTGCTGGAAAAAAGCTGGTAATTGTTTTTCTACTTGGTCCAAGATACACTACATCTCTTCTGGTGATCAGGGTCTGAACTTGGAAATTCCTAGCTATGTTTTCCTGTCCTTCTGTGTGTTTCTGTCTCCTTCCTTGCCTGTATACTTTCTTACTTGTGTATGTGAGTGTGAAAGTTGTATTTGAATTGCTCAACAGAATGAGCAGGGATAGTGGTGATTTCATGAACTTGCTGGAAAATCTTAGTTTCACTCACAGCAAGAGGTCCCCACCCAGCTGGGGAGGCTTGTGCAGTTCCGTGCCGGTGGCTGCGCCAGGCTTGCTCCTGTGAGCTTGGCTTTGTTGAAATCAAAACTTAACTCAGCCTTTAAGCATCATGTATATGATTTCCTTGTGGTTTCTGTTTGTACTGAGCTGTAAGTTCACCACTGTGTGCCCAGCTTTTTAGACAAGAGATAATTGCTTTACGTTTTTTTTTTCTCTTCCACTTCCTGCATGCGTTGTTCATAAATCCTAGTCAAAGGTCTGGCAATAACTTGTTAATGCAAACATGAGACACACAGTTGTTCTAGTCTGCCTAGCTTCCACTTTTGTAATGGATTTTGTATATAGACAACAAGGGATGTATATATGCGGTGAACCATCCCTCCCCCTCCTTCCTTGCCTATCGTTTGCTGCTATTTGCACTATTCCAGTGCCAGAAGGGGAGGAGTGATGAAGTCTAGAGGGCTAAACTCTCTGCAGCGCTTAGCTGGAAGGTGCTTGGCTATTACAGTGATGCTGTCTAGAAGATCTTTTGATGAAGGGGATCTTGGCAATGCAGGTTTTCTAAGCTGGGTTATGTTAAGAGACACTTGGCTTATTCCAAAATAATTTTGGAGAACTTCTGTTCAGGCTGACAGTGCTGAAACACTTCTGCGTTTCTGTGAGGGTGTTGTGGATGAGATTGCTATTTTGTACTTGCAACTTTACCAGGCTTTTCTAACATTATCCTGATATGTGTGTTGGTTTTCCTTTTTTTTTTAGGATGTTACAGCGCTCTTCAGAGTGGAATTTAATATCCATCAATTTTTTTACAGATTGTGAAGGAAGTCTGTTGCTGCTGGCTGTGTTTACAGGCTACCACCATGACGGAATGGGAGCTTCTAGGGTAGAGCAAGTTGAAGCAAATGAAATGCAAACTGCCTTATTTTTGTAGTCGTGTTATCCATGAAGCTTAATGGTAAATTTGGACCTTTTTACCCTGAGAAAAAAGGCCTGGTTGGTGCTGTGAAACTTCTGATTCCTGCAGGAGCCCCATGTGATTTCTGAAAGCAGCAGGCTAGTTTGGAAGTGCTCACCTTCTCCATTTCCACCTACCAAGCCCTCAGTGGTTTTGGCATTGCTGCTGCTGCTGCTGCTTGAACCTTCCTGCTCCCCAGCAGCAGCAGAACCTGACCATGCCTTATATCCTCCCAAATAATAACAAATCTCTTGGCTCTTCTGTTCTCTAACAGAAGATAGTATTTAGGTGAAGGGAAAACATACAAATAGGCTCTGTGATCTACTCACTGCGTCTGTGATCCATCCTTGGGCTTTGAGGGATGGGTGATGGCCAGATGCTGTGGCTCAGAAGTACGACGTGAGGAATTCCCTCCTGTCGTCACTGCTGCTCTGGCATGGCTTCCCAGTAAACTTCCTGGTTGGAGCAGTGATTGTAGTTTGGAATTAGGCTGTTGTTGAGACTGGTTTTCTGGAGCAGTGGAACAAATGGCAAACCAACTACATCATTAGAGTGCCCTTGGTGTTTTTGGCCGGAACTGGCTGTTGAGGGCGTGGGGAATTGTATGAATGGTCATGATAGTAACTGAGAGGAGCTCTGGCTGTTCCCATAGTAGTCACAAAGTTCTTGCTGTCTACAGCTGAATACGCATCCTTGTACTGTCATCCTCCTCCTCTCTACCAAATACTGAAATACAGAGTTCGAAATGTGTTGGGGCAATTCCACCTGGTTCCCAGGGGAGGCAGTGAGGGCTGGGACAGGCCCTGGGCGCCTCTCTGAGCTTGTTTGTTAGGTGGAGCTGGCAAAGCTCTCTGTGGCCAAGCTGGGCTTAGCCAGAAACCTTGTGTTGGGGGTGGCTATGAGTCACGGTCTATCTGGCTACTGAAATGGCACTGCAGGGACAAGTACAAGTTAGATTTATTGTGACAATGTTCTCCCCCTCATATTTGCCCATACGTGCCTTTGTGCGCTGGTGGCAAGAGTTCAGTGGTCCCACCTGGTGTTGCTCCAGGGCATGTCCTGTTCCCTGCAGCTTCTCTGTCCCAGCTGCCTGATCTTGCATGCAAGAGACAAAGTGGTGGGCATGCAGTATTTATTTTCAGCATTGGTAGGGATTTATACTCACTTCACTGGGATTGTACTGGGATGCAATGAGCTGTCCTGTCTCATTGTTTTTGTCCTTCCTGATGGAGGGTCAAAAAACTGATTGACAGCTGTATAGCTCAGTGGTAGAACAAGGCAAGGAAGATGAAGTTTAATTATGGTGGAATGGGAGGTACAAGATTGTTAGTGTGACAGCACCTGATGATCATGTGGGAGTGAGAAGACTGCCTTGTGACTTGCTTTGAGAGCTGATTTTTTTTTTTCTTCCTTTGTGAACAGTAGTGAGGTTTTTGTTGTTTGCAGGAAGAGTAATTGAGTATATGAAGGCAAGTGGTGAGAAAGATAGGAGGTGGAAAACAGCAGGGCTGGGGGTGGTTATTTGGATGTAAAGGATTTAGGGTCAAAGTAGATTTCTAAAAACTGCTGGGTAATGTCGTGTCTTGACTCTCTGTGGTCATTTGGCTGCATCTACCCCAGGGCTACTTTTCAATGACCCAGGGCCTCGCATACATCCAGTAGCACAAGTTTTACCAAAGGTAGATTGTTGGGCTTTGTGTTATTAAGTAACATCGCAAACAGTTTAATTGCACCTGTATGAAGTTCTGTTTCTGAACCTTGCCACCCTTTTCTTAGAGTACCTTGCTTATCTTGCAGTTTAAGCTGTAAAGGTCTTTATCGTGGGGATCCCCTTTTTTTGTCTGTCATGTTTATGAATCTAATATATGATGGAGGGTTGATTTCACACACACCCACCNCCCCCCCATGGCTGATCTGAAGTACTTTTGTGATTAAAAAGTGATTTTGAGACAAACTTCTGTTATAGGGAGTAGAACGTGTCAGAGCTCAAGTGATTGTTAAAATCAATCAAATAAAAGCACATACCAGCAGATCAAACAAAACAAGCAAAAATGGATTAATTCTGTGATCGTGATACAAAGTTAAGAAAAAAAAAAAGGCAAAGTAACAATGCAGTTGTATAATGCTTCATTCATACAACTGTCTTAAACAGTTAGAATGAGGGACCTGTGCATAAATAATAAAAAAAGTTTATAGGACAGTATAACTGTGTGTGTGAATACTACAGTTAGGTATTAAATTATTGGTAATAAACACGGTCTGATGTCTGTTTGAATATAGGTATTGCAGAGAACTGCTTAAATCTAGGGCAAGCTGAAGGCAGAGTAACAAAGAGCCCAGAGGGCTGCACGCTCGTGTTTGTGTTAGTGAATTACAACTGCCATACATGTTGTTCCTGTGTTTTGTTTTTCTTCTCCTCCTCCTTTATTTGTATTGGAGTTTTACCAACCTATAAAGACTTTTTTTTTTTTTAAAGTACACCTCTAAACAGGCTTAATACAACTTGCCTCAGTATTAGCTTTGTGAGTTTAAAGTGTCTTTTGGTGTTGACAGTCCTGCAGAGAGAAAGGAGGCACGCTTTTCAGCAGCACCCCATTGTTGCTCGAGAACAAAATTAAGCTAGTAATAAAATAACCCTGCAAGCAAATCTACTCAGTGCTTGGTAGCAGCAACAAAAGTGAGTAGGGCAGTAGGAAAGATGAGGCAAAATAAGGCAAACACGGTATGCCATTCGGAGCACTCTGCTTTGCATGCTAGGGAGATTGTGGGCTTATAGAAGCCCATCTGCTAAATAGAGTCAGGGTCCTGAATGCACAGGATGGTCCCCGATGTTTCAGAATCTCAATCTATTCATTTTGGTGTAAAACCCTTTCTTCAGGGTTGCTTATATCCTCATGTGCTCACAATCATGAGTATACTCACTATATACCTATTATTTTGAAAAACATGAAAACCATAATTGTTCAGTCAAACAGGGGAGGGACAAGACACTTAAGAACTTGCCTTTTGCCCTTTGAATTTTAGGCTTCAGCTTTAAAATGTTTTCGTAAAAGTAATGTAAAATTTTAATTAACCTCTGGTAAAGTTGTTCAGTAAATGTCAGATGTGTTCATTTGGTGAGGGTGGAACGAATGGCAGAAAAGCTGCTGTTCAGATTGTGGATGAGAGTGTGCCTGCTCACACTTCAAGTTTAAGGCATGATGCTTCAGTAAGGTGACCAATATCGTTGTTAGTATAGTGTGTGCATCTGTTTTTAAACCTTAAAGTGCTTTAAAATCAACTAATAAACATGTATATTGTTGACATTAAATATTTATGAAAGAATGCTGCATTGTATGTGCTGTGCTGCCTCACAGTAATTCTGAAGCAGGAATTTTGTCTTGGGCTTTCATTTTCCAGGTTGGGAAGGTGTGTGATTGGCCAGTCAGTCTTGCACAGGAAGGCTTCTTGGAACTTCCTGTACCTGTGGCCTCTATCTCAACCTTCACATGTGATTTAAGCTTTAAATTCAACTAATACTCGGTTATGTTGGTGCCGAAAGCCATACTGGTGGTGACAGCAGTAGCAGAATTCAAGCATCATTGTACCATAGTACTTTGAGAGGTGCAAATGGAGTTTTTGAGACTGGTACTATGCAGTTGCAGGCTTACTTCTGCATGGTGTTTGCTGGCTTTACGTAGAAGGTGTCTGGGAGTTTTATTATGGTTTCTTAGTGGGTGGTGGCATTTGAAGAATACAAGAATGCAATCCTTCTGTCCAGTGGAGCTTTGGTAATTACTCCTCCGCACACTTGAGCTTCAATAACTGAGCCCAGTGTTTTCCATTTGACCTGGCAGAAGCCTGCAAAGGATATGCACAGAAAGCTTGCTGAAAATTTCTTGAAAACAAGTGAGGGTGTAAACACGCAACCTTTTGCTGGCTTGCAAAATTGAATCAGTTACTACCCCTCAGCTGCTTGCCACTGCCTAGTCCTCTTCCCATCACACCTCTGCTGATGGTACGGTTTGTGTGAGCTTTCCTTAGCTAGTGCGGAGCCGAGTGAGGTGCCTGCTAACCCAGCTGTTGCTTGAGCTCTTCAGCTGATGTGTGGGCTGGGCTGGTCCCCAGCCGCTGCTTGGGAACCTGGGCAGGTGGCTTGAGATGGTGCGCTTCATTTGTGAAGGGATGTGCAACTATCTTTTCACTGCTGTTGGATCTCTGCTTATGAGTTTGTGTGTATGGTTACTTTTGGAGAGGCTGACTTTTTTTGTGTGTGTGTGTTTATTTGTGCAGGTGTTTTCTCCCTCTAGGTAAAAGTTGAGTTGTGCCATGTGCTTTATCTCTTCCACGCTTTTCTCCATCTCTGGTCCCTTGATGCACAGAAATGCTGTGCTAAACTGAAGAGCCCTCCTTCTAAGAGCTTTAATTCTGCTTCTGTGGCCTCAAGAAAGCAGGTTGATGCTGTTTGTTGCTTTGCTCTTTATTATTATCTGATTTCCATTGCCAGTTGGCAGTGCAGCATGGTGTCTCTGTGTTGCCATAGCTGCTACGTGATGGTCTTCTGTAAACTGACCTCAGCCTCAGACTAGTTTAATAATGTTATTTTGTAGGTTCAATATTTAACAAAGGACATGTTTTTACCTCATTCTTTTTCTTGCCATACTAGTTGGTGAGGGAGGGGAGAAAGAAGGCCATTAATTCTAAAAATGGTTTTAATGATGCACATCTGACAACTGCGATGCACTGATTTTTTTTTTTTTTTTTAATACAGTCTTTGTAGAGTATTATACCTACCAAAACATCAGATGTTGGGTTATCTACTGAAATATACTCTCTGTCCTTGTTGCAGTCTTGGCAACCTTAAACATACACACAATGATTTGCAATTTGCAGCTGTTAAAAGGAAATCAGTGGCTGAAGGTTGTGAATTAGTGTATAAGCTTTTAGTGCAATTTAACTATTGGGACAAATTAACAAGAGGTATAGTAAGTCTGCAGTTAGTTGGAGGCTTTAAAGAGGATTGAGCTGGAGCATATGTTTTGTGTGTGGTTTTTTTGAGTGTGTTGTTTTTTTTCTTTTGGTAAAGGAGTCTTTCATGAAAGTAAAGCCTCATACTGTGGCAGCACAGTAGGTAATTTTCAGATGAGTTTTCTGTAGTTTGAAAAATTTTGAGGCCTGGCTCTGGCCTCATGCAGGAGAAGGAACAGTGCGGTGCCCACCCTCATCATGCTGGGCAGCGTGTCATCCCCAAGGGCTGCGGCGCTGCTCTGGCACCCTGGGCTGGGTGCATGTGCCCGGGCTGCGGCGCTGCTCTGGCACCCTGGGCTGGGGGCATGTGCCCGGGCTCTGTGCTGGCTCCTGCACACCCAGCGCAGCCTTTCTGTGCTGAGCTCAGCAGGCATGTTTTGGGGTTGGGTTTTTTTTTTTTTTTTTGACTATGATAACAGCAATGCTATTTCAGAAAGAGGAATCATAGAATGGTTTAAGTTGGAAGGGACCTTAAAGATCATCTAGTTCCAACCCCCCTGCCATGGGCAGAGACAACTTCCACTAGACCAGGTTGCTCAAAGCCCCATCCAGCCTGGTCTTGAACACCTCCAGGAATGGGGCCTCTACAACTTCCCTGGGCAACCTGTTTCAGTGGAGTTGCTTGTCTTGGGTTCTTGGCAGGAGACAGGTTTATCCTCTGGGGGGTGAAGAGTTTAACTGGAAATGTGTTTGTATGGATGTGTAGCTCGGTCCTCGCTCTGTAATTGCCGTATTTATTCTTAAAAGACTAACTCCAGTCAGCAGAAAAAAGTTGAACTTCTCGTATGTATTTGTCAAAATGTGCTAATGGACAAGAAGCCACTTGAAGGAAGGCTTCCCTGAGCTGCCTATGATCAGCTAAATAACCACAAGGAGCAGACTTGCTTTTTTCTGCTTAGTTTTAGGATGCCTCTGATGCTCAAGAAAGCTAAAAGTCAGTAAGAAACTAGGAAAAGACAGCCAGTTTAACTTAGGGAGCTCTCTCCAGTACTCTTGCTGTTCAAGGAAGGAATGGGGAGACTTGGGGCTCCTAATGCAGGCTTTCTGCAGATCCCTCTTTTCCTGGTGAGCAAAACTCCCCATCCCCAGCACGGTTACTGTGGGAAGTCCAAAGGACTTTGTTAACAGTTCCTGCAGAAGGCAGAACCGCTCTGCATAGTGCTGTCCCTCTATTTGCCCTCTGTGGCTTTTAGTTTTGGAAAAGGATGAAAAAAATACATTGTTGCAAATGGGAAGTAGACTGTCTGGGTGGTCAAAATTTAATGCTAATTTTAAAAACACTGGTAATAAATAAGTATACTTGTGACAGCTCAGTGGCAGTACACAAATAAATAGTGTGCTCTAAATGGTACAACTGAAGAGTTAATGTCTTAGGGGGTGCTATCTGATCACCCGTGCATCAGCACAGGGCATTAAAAAAGAAAAGCAAACTTCTAGATGTTTGAGGCTGCAGTTGGTGGTGGCACTCTGCTAACCACTAATGCCTCAGTCATCACTCTGACTGTGCCACTGTTGAAATGCATCTGTGATAAATTTAACTGTGATTATCTGCCCTTCTCCCCCAGTGGCACGAGATGAGGGTTTTGGCTTTCAGGATGAAGGCCGTGGTTGCAGCACTAGCTGGTAGCAGCGTCCTCAGCAAAGGCCTGAAGGCTTTGGCAAGCAGCAGGCCATGTCCTTGCTCCAGAGCTGCTCTCCAGGCTTCCTTGTGTGCTGTTCTTCCTCTCTGCCCAGCCTGAGGCAAGCCCCAACGCCTCTGCACAGCCCTTCTTGGTCTGCGTGGGGAGAGCTGGGAAGGTTGGCTTAGTAAGGTCTGTTGCTGTTCAAAGTGTGTATATATAGCATATATATATGTATAGGGAGTGGATACGAGGGTGGCATTTAGAGCTTTTACTGCCTTCTTTGTCCCGTTTTGTGGTACCTAAAGTTAGAAGGTGGTTAGTACTTTGCTGCTGTAGCTGGTGGACAGGGAGGAAGAGACTCCTTCCATGCAGGAGCTGTCTCTCCTGTGGGGCTCTGATTATTTGATATATTAATATACAAGCTTTGGAGTGCTCTGGGCTGTTCTTCTGCTGTTGGCAGGACCTTTTTTATTCTTTATTGGTGGGTACCCTGGCCAGAGTTTGTTAGCAGAGGTATGTTTACCTAACATAAGCCAGAATGGATACCTATGGAAGTGTGCTCAAAATTAAATCAACCTACATAACTGCAATTAAGAATGAAATCCTGTAGATTTCCCATTCCTCCCACCTACATCTTCTAGTTTGAGAAGAATGTATCAGAAGACATTTTCTAAGGAAAAATCCTTGTACAACTTAGAAGAAAGCTTTGAGATGTTTCTGTTTTTAGAGGCGCACACTGACATTTACAAAATGAGAGACAGGAAAAGGTACAAGTAAATTGTTTTATAAATGTATTTGCCTAAGCTATTGGTTTGGATTGTGTCCTGGCATGTGGAGGGCAGGGGAGCGAGATGTGTTTTTGAGGCAGTGCCTTTTCCTGATGCTGCAGTGTGCTGAGGGCAGTGCTTCTGTCCTGGGTGGAGTTGCCCACCAGCAGCTCTCATAGCCACTTGGTTGCCGGGCTGAGTCCAGGCTCCTCAGTCTGTCCTGCTGCAGCAGGGCAATGCCTGCTATCAGGGCAAGTGGTACTGAGAACTGCCAACCACCAGGATGGCTGCTTGGAGGGGCCGGGGTGGCAGAAGCGATGGTCCCTCTCCTGTGCTTGGGCTTGCATGCTGCCTCTCGGGGGTCAGCCCAGGGTTCCTGCTGAAACACACATTACACCCTAGCATGCCAGCACACAAGTATTAAGCTGTGCATCTGTTATACATTGATCAGGATTTTTTTTTTTAAAGTTGCCCATGAATGGGGAGGAACCTAGTTTCAGGTGTGCTCAACTTCTTAAATGAAAAGCAAAATGCAGAAGGCTCCTACGTCACCTGTGGACCTGCTGTTGCACCTCTGGGCTGCTGGGAACAGGTGTCACAGGATGCTTTGTGAAAGGGGAGTGCTGGTTGTGTGTCCTGGTTTGGTTTCACAGATACAACTAAAATGTAAACAACACATTCTGGAAGAATAATGTGCTTTGCGGGTTTTCGCACTGTTTACATTCAAAATATTCCCTTCAGTATCTATACAAGAGAAAAAAGGGGACATGCCCCCCCCCCCCAAATAAAAGAAGAACTTTGAAAAACAGTCACTAAAATTGTGGAGATTCTTGAAAGGTGTCACAACTTGTTATCTACAGTTGCTGCTGTTACTTCTTTTGCAGGATGTGTCAGTCGTTATTTGCAGCAGCCACAGACGTGCTGTTTTACAAGAGCCATGTGCGTCGAGTGCAGCATGGCTGGAGCACTGCATGCTGGAAGGGTTTGGTGTTGGAGCTGCCTGTGTGAGCACAGAGAGAGTATCCGTGTGTTATCTGTACTGCAGTGCTCCAACAGCTGCCGTACTCAAAAGTGTGTTTGTCTTCCACAGTAGCAAGGGCACTTAATGTACTGTTAGTTCCCTTTTCAGGCAAAAGCTTTATGCTGACATCAACCTGCTGTGTGAAAGGAGGTTTCAGTAGAAATGCTAAAAACTCTGTTATCCATCTGAAGTTGCTGTTGCTGTGGGTATCCTGGAAGTAGGGGTTAAACTAATGACCAGTTTCCATCAATATGCAACAGGCTCTTGAAACGTTACTTTCTGTTTAAGTTCCTGTCATTGCCTATTCACCATCCTTCTTAGCATTGCCCTCTAAGCTCTCTTGTTTGCTTGCTCAAGCAAGTGTTGTGTGGTCTGCTAATTCAAAACATGTTTGTCAGGCCAGTGGAAAAAAAAAAAGTCCTGTCATGTTGTTGTGGTGAAATAAAACATTCTGAACAAAATTATGGGGTGTTAATGTCCCACAGCATGAGAAGCACTTAACTAGAAGCTCATTATAACAGTGTTATAAAGGGTAGGGCTAGAGAGGTGGTGCAGGAACCCTGCAGAAGAGTGTGCTTCTCCTCTAGGAAGGAGAGGCGCTTGGCTCGTTCATGATGGAGAAGGAAGGTGAAGGAGGAACTCCGTATCAACTTGTTTTGCTCCTACAAGAAATCCTCTAGGTTGTTTTTTTCCCTCCTCCAGAAAACAAGCCTTTCTCTCAGACTTGTCTGGAAGAGTGGAAGTTCAGAGCAGGGTTAACCAGGGCCTGCTTGTAACAAAGCTAGAAAGAGGGAGGCTGTGAAAAAGAAGCCAGTTTCCTCTTCCCAGAGTCAAGGCATTCAAGACTCTTGGAAGGCTCCCAGAAGGCAAAGAAGAAATGGAAACCAATCTCATTCTAGACTGCCTTGCATAGAGGGGATTTTCATAATTAAAGGATGTTGCCCTCTGCTCCCATTGTTGTTTGCCTCTGTGAACTTTAATTTTACTTTGAACCTGCTGCTGTCTCCATATGTGCTGGGACTGCGATCGAGAAGTGATCTTAAGTATTTATGAGCTCACCTTCAAATGAATGGATACAGTTATCTGGTTTTTTTCCCTCCTTTTCCTTTTTCTCCCTGCCTCTATGCTTTTTCACTTTCCCGTTCCCTGCTGCGTGGACTGAGCTATTGATCAAGGGTGTTTCATGTACAAAGTGTGGCATTCAGACCTTCTCTTCTAAAAGGACCGAGTTGCCATCTGAGCTCCAGCCCTTCTGAAAACTTTTAAAGTAAGCTTGTCATGCGTTGAGCCTAGCCTTGTTCTTCTCCATGCTTTGTAATATATGGTCAAGCATAAAACCATGTGATTTCTACTTACTAGACTTCTACTTAGGCTTTACTCTACTTCGGTCTCCCCACTGTAGTTTCAGCTGGTCTGTTTGGCTGGTCTTTTTTTATCTTACGTGATGATAAGAAGACTAGGCAGCCAGCCAGCTGCTGTTGAACTATAATAGAGCCAGTGGTATGTACAAAATTTGATTACTGCTGTCAACACCAGACTGAATAAAAGAGAGCACATACTCCAGTCAGAGACCTGCTAAATAAATGGCCTATTGAATTCAGTAGTAGTAGGAATAAGACCATCTTCTCCTAATGAATGAAGTGGTTTATCGGTATAGAGTGTGCTAGTGTGTTGAACTCTTGAGTTTGTTTAAAAAAGAAAAAAATCATCTTTTGCCACCTTTGAAGAGTACTTTCTAAAAAAGCTTCCATTTCTCTCTTGCTTATCAGCTCTTGTGATTAATGCATGGATTTTACATCCAGTACTTCAGATTTTAGCAGAGGCCATAGCTTCACTTTTTAAAATGTAGCTTAAAATATTCCTGCCATCCTAAAGCTAACTTCTTTGCAGATAGGTTCTGACATGGAACTAATTAATGTTAACAATTCTATCTCCATTTAGGCAAGAGATTAACTATGTTTGAATTAAAACCAAACAACACTTCCCCCCTTATTAAGTTAATAAATATTCTCAGTGTATAGTCTTATTGAAATGTTGGATTTTTAAAGTAATCCTTGCTGTTAGACAAAAGTGGTTTCTCTAATGTACATGATGTAGTTGCTGATGGCAGGCAGAGCTTGAGAGCTGAGATTCTCTGGAAGCTGTCTCGTCAATGAGAGGTTTCCCTCAGCCCCTCTAATATCTTCATGTTGAAGTTCAAGAGAGTGATGGAGGCTCAGAGAGGGTGGTGTTTCTCTATCTGTTCTCACTGTCCGCACACCCTTTCTTGATTGAGGAGTGGGAAACCCAGAAGTGTTGTAAGAAACTAGTTAACTGCTGAAACTTGTACGGATCCTTCAGTATTGGCAAGTGTCTGATGGAGAGAATCTTAATTCATTTGCGTAATGAGCCTTATCTTGGAGTGTCAGGGACCAAGGTAAGATGAGGTATTAGATCAATAGGAGAGTGCTCTTAGGGAATGCAGACCAGTCTCATCAAGACCTGAAAAAAGGGAGTTCAGTTGCTATTGGTAAGACTTCTGGCGTACGTGTGTGGCTACCCTCTAATTGTCATCATATGCTTGGTAGAGTTGGGAGTGTCTTTTTCTTTGTGCTTGTGTAGTGCTTGGTGCAGTAAGATTTATATTTGTATTTGCTATGGCAAAATGCGTCATTGCTGCTTGTTTCTAAAATAGGAATCCTAGCTTTAAAACTTTATTACCTTTCCACATTGCTCTTGTTTGCGTGGTCCACAGAAATGTTTGCATACAAATGTCTGATTTAGTCCCCTGAATGTATGGTTGCCTTTATTCATGGAAACAAAACTCCTTTTGTGTGAGTCTTTCAGGCTTCAACTTTGGGAATTCTTAAAACTGGAAAAAACCTCCAACCCACAAAACAAAGTAAGACCAACTCCCACCCCCAATAAAATTTGAAGAAAAATCTCATCTTGATCTCCCCCAATAGTTTCTGTCTGGTATGTGACACAGTAAACTGTCCCAACTGAATATTAATGAAGAGATGAGAGCTATATTTAGAACAGTTGTCTGATAGCATAATACAATGAGACAGACGAATCAAATAGCATGTGTCTTTCTGCTTTTGAAACCAATTCTCCTGTGTGCAGCTCCTCTCTGGTTGTAGTGCCTGTACTTCTGTGTGAAATTAATCTCCTCTTGTGTTACTTTTTTGTCACTGTTGGAATTCTGTACAGTTCAATATCCTAAAGTGCGTAACGTGGAATCGCACGTCTTTCAAAACTACAGAATTCAGAGTCCTCTCAATTTTAATATAAAGTTGGCAACAGGATGTTGAAGGTTGAGGGAATGGATTTACCTTCTGTAACGGTGATAAACACAGTTTAAAGACCCACTTGCAAAATAACTCTGATGCTATCATAGCCTTGCATTATTAACCTTCTGCTTTACTGGACTGCGGTCTGTCTTGTTTGGAATTACTGCACAGTGGAAATGGCATGCCTAATCAGGGTTTGTAATTTTTGACATGGAGGTTTATTTGTAGAATTCCCTTTTTATGCTGCAATCTTGTGTTAAAATTTTCTTTGCTCTTTTGAAAAGTCATGAAAAGATGTGGATGCTCGCCTTGCAGAGTTGTTCTGGTTTCATGTTCTCCTGAACATGTATAAAAAGTGTTATGATAATACTGCAAGATTTTTGCAGGCTAAAATGCTATAAAATATCTAGGATTTTTAAAATTAGTACGGTATTTGAACAGAAAAGGAAAACTGCCACCTTCTTTCCTGTTTTCTGTATGTAGAATTTAACTTGCTGGTGCTTTGGAAGCTGAAGTGTCCTCCTGTTTTGATAAGGAATAGCAAAGCAGTGTATTCATCTGTTTTTAAAGAGAAAAAAAAAATCTTAATTAGCTTTAAGTCTGTTACTTGTTTACGTGCAGCCTTTTAAAAGGTTTGTTTCCTGTATGGTTTTGTCAGTCACTGTGTGGCTGAACGTGTCGAGCCCTCTGAGGAAAACCAGTGCTTCCCTCCCCCTCGAATCCCAGCATGCAGTTCTTGCATGGGTACTAGCGTGTACTTCCTCTGCATCTTCACTTTCCTGTTTTTCAAAGAGTGAGCCTGATCATGAGCATTCAAACAGCCAAAAAAGTTGTGTGGAAAAAGTACAAGGTTGCTGCGCCTTGTGATACCGACAGGCAGACCTGTTACCCTCTGCCAGGTGAGTGCTTGGTTACCTGTGTTTTCAAGGCTGTGGTGGATAAAAGGATCCAGCCATGTGGGTCTGGTTTTGTCTTCTATACCTGATGCACGCTGCTTTTTTTAACTTGGTTCAAGTTTGCTGACTCTAACAGGAGCAGGTCGTGGAAGGCTAACAGGAGCAGGTCGTGGAAGGCATGGCAGGAAACAGCCCAGGGAAACGCTGTTTTCTGTGGCGTTGCTCCATTGCAAGTGCTGCACAAGCCCTGGCTGCGTCACACCTGCAGCCGCAAGATTCTCTTGGTAATGCTTGTGTCGTCGGCTTCCATTTCACCTATAATATGTTAACTTTTTCATGGCGTAAGTTTTATTGCTGTTCTGTCTGGTTGAAAGTGTTAATGTCCCCAGTTTTCTTAAACTATGCATTAAGTTACGGTGATTTCAGTATTTAGTTGTGTTTTGATTCTCTACACTTCTGCTTGCTGTATCTTCTTGGACTTTTGAATGTACATACTTATAGCAGTGCCTTCACCCCTCACACTTTTTTTTTTAATGCATTTTGGTGGTATCTCCAGGGAGCAATATTTCCTGTAATTTGGAAATAATATGTTTTGGGGAGGTGTGCTTTGGAGGAGGAGAAATTGGAGATGTTTCTCTTTCCTTTTCTTTCTGCCATCCTTTCCTACCCATCCCCATTGAAATTTTATAATCGACTATTCCACTGTTTTGTGACCAGGGCCAAATAACATAGGTGGTCCTGGAAAATATATACATATATACTATACTGTTTAGATATAGTAATTGACAGATGGGGCTGATTATTTGGTGAATTGGTGTCAGAACTTCATGGATGCAGAACCTGCTGATCAATAGAGAATTTGGTCTATTTGACTTGACTTTTGTTGTGTTTTTTTATTACAAAGCTGGAGTCTGAATATGATGGGTTTTTAGAAAGAGAAACAAAAATCCTCTTAAGATGTAGCAGTGTAATGGCTAACTTTAGAATAATATGATGGGCTGGGATTCTGATCTCACGTATGGTTACTTCTAGAACAATGGGGCCGATTTGGACATATGCCAGTTTAGTTGAGAGCAGAAACTTTTCCTTTATGGCCCGGTCCGAATTCTGTTAAAACTGACAAAAATATCAAGAAAACTCAGTAATGTGAGTGGAGTTGCTTTTGACTGACTCTGGAGAGCTCAGTAAATTACAGGTTGGAGAGATCTGGTGTTCTTCAAAATCTGCATGTATTCAATCTCCTAATGAGGTGCAGCTGCAGTTGATCACTCTTGGAAAGTTAGAAGTATGAGAAAAGCAGTTTGCTTGGTTTTTGACATGGGCCATTGTTCAGGAAAAATGTTTGTTCTGGCTCTGTGTGTATTGGTGTGGGCTTTTTAGGACTATTTCTTGGGATTTTTTTTTTCTTCCTTTCTTCTTTTATTGTATTTTTAGAAGAGGATAAACTTGGGGCAAGTGTTATAACCAGCCATGCAATTAACTGGTGAACACTGCAACTGTGAAACCTCTAAAATGTCCATCTATGGAATAATAGGGGGGTTCAATCCCCTTGAGGTTTTCTGTTTCAGTCCTTCAGGTGTTTTTAATGTATAAGTGCCTGTGTGTGTACGCAGATAATATTTGGTGATGTTTGTGTGTCTATGGATGATTTCTCCAGTGGTGCCTGCCCTAACTGGGGCTAGGCTAAGGTGTAAATCTCCTGGTTGAGTAGCAGCTACTTGGTTGCTCAGGTGCTTTATATGATTGAGGAGAGAGTGCTTTGTGACTATTTCTTAAGGCCTATTTAACTCCCTATGAGCTGAGAGCCCCCTTTTAAAAGCAAGTATATTGCAATTATAACTTTTCTTAATCAAGTAGCAGGATTTTTCAAGGAAATTCCTTGTGTTATAATGTTCCTAACTTTCATAAAGTATAGGACTATAGATTTGCTTTCCAGGAGAGTGGCAGTCTCAAATTTACTGTCGTCTGCTTGCTCACTCTCTTTTTCTTTTTCTCCTTTTTTTTTTTTTTTTTGTACTCTGTATTTGGAGGCTCTGGGGGACTTGCGGCTTTGGACAGTTCATAGAAGGGCTTGTCTTGGAAATGCACAGAGAAGAGGAAAGCAAAAAATCTGAAAAAAGGTAGAAGGTGAGAGGCATGGAAGGGAGAACAAAGAAAGAAAAACTGAAGGTAAAAGAAATTAAATCTGGGGTGTGGGGTGAGAAAGCCTTTCTCTGTTTGAGAGGATATAATTTTCAATGATGCAGTACTGGAAATATTCAAGCAGGAGAAAAAAACGGGTGGGGAAGTTGGGAGGGGTATGTGTGTGTAATTGTTTCTTCTTCACGTCCTTTGCTTCTCACACAAATCCAGAATGTAAATAACAGGGAGACAAGTTTAGGAAGCACCTTGTGTGCAGCACTTTGGCTAGGTTTAGGGTTGATTTATTCGCCTGTAAACGTTGCAGTGCTGGCAGAGGTGCAGCTTTGGTTTTGTTGGTCAGCTGCTTGTTGTGAGAATTGCTGAGGGCTGGAGGAAGGGAGGCTAAAGCTCATATCTGATAAAATATGTGAATGTAAACAAGTAAGTTTAGGTGAAGCCAAAATGTCGAAGACTTCTCTATCTTTTGAAGCTGAAACAACATGATCATGTTTAGTCAGATTGCTTTATGGCCTAAAACATACTACATAATTTAGGTCATCTAGTTGGATGTCCTTCTTTATAAATATCTAATCTCTCTTAATAACCTTTTAAGCTCTCAAGTCAGTGATAGGTGCTGGGAGTGTGGTGGCACTGGTAGGCTGTGTGGTGCCTAACAGGAACTAAAGCTTGGTCTTCATCTGGGAGGGAAAAAAAAGAAGGGATCTCATACTTTCTTCATCTGTTCAAAGAAGTGGGCACTCTTCTTCATTGCTCTTCCATGTCATGGGAGATAATTTATATTGTTCCAGAAAAACTTCTGAAACTGTTCTAGGAAAACTTGGGCTATTTTATATTTATATATATGTACTGTACAGGTGTAGCAGTATTTGATGTGCTTATTTTTAATTTTTTTTTTTTCTGCCTCAATTACCTCATTACCCAGATGGATGTCACCCTGTCATTTGAGGAGAGGCTACTTACCCTATATTAAGGAGGTACAAGAAGATGCCAGTTCTGTGACACCTTCTAAAAGTGGTTGCCCTGTAGCACTGTTTCTATAAAATGTCAACTCTTGACATAAAAGCGCTCTGCAGTAATTGAATAATCTATGTTAGCATCTTAGCAATATGCCACTACGTATTATTTTGGTTTTGTTTTTTTTTTTCATACAGTTGTCAACAGAAGCAAAAGGGATAGATTTGCATTTTATTGTGTGAGCTAATTGCTGTACAGCCCTCACCGCAATGCTTAAAAGGAGTGGTGGGTTTTTTTATAGCAGTAGGAAATAATGCCAATGACATGACTGAGGCATTTTGCAAATCGATAGTTTGAGAACGTATCTTTTGAAACTCTGCATTTAGCTTCTGTTACCATTTGGGTCTCCTTTCTTGCTCTGATAGCCTCCCTTTGGAAATCCCAGGAGCACTAGACCACAAATGAAAAGCTTCCTTTCAGGTTGGAAGGAATTTATCTTTGTTCACACAAGATATATGCACTGATAGCAGTTTGAAATCATTTAATCATGAGACCACAACCTGTTACAATAGTAAAAATAATATTTACTGCATTGTTCGTGTTACTGTAAGCCCTGCGTTGGTTAGTTTGCTTAGTAGAACTGTTCTGGACCTCAAATCTGTTTGATTTGAAACAACTCTGGCTTTTAAACGCATGAAAATGGTATGTTTCCTTTTTGGCAGCAGGTGATCAAGGATGTGTTCTGAAATACAACATAGTTGTAGATGAAACGCCTGAGAACAGATTACATAGTAATCACATCGCATTATGAAGTTGCCTTTTGGGTCTTCACATGAACTGATTTTTCAAGTTCTGAAGGACTTTTTTTAAAAAAAAAAAAACCCTCTTCTTATGTGTACCAAACTATTAAATGCACATGCATACTGAGAAAGTGGAAAATATTTGGCTGTTGGCTTGTAGTACCTTCCCTTTTTTAAATTGTAGGTGAGCATTTTGCTGCTGGGTGCAGGCTGTGCCCCTCTGCATTGTGTGGGACGGGGTGGTGCCTGTGATTCACTTCTGCCGTATGGAGAAAGCATGTTCCTTCTGGCTGGTGAATAATCCGCCGCTGGTTCACTTTTATGTTTTCACTGAAATGTTCTGACCCTTAAATGGAGGGCTCCATATGCTTCCTGCCCTCGTCCCTGATGAATAGGGCAGGAATTGGCAGCAGCATGGGCTGCTATGTGACCTAATTTGTGTGGCGTCTGGGTGGAGCGTGCTCTAATCTTCACTAAGCGAGTGGCTGAGAAAGCGAATTGCGGTAATTCCCCAGCTGATCCTTCTAGCGGGTAAAAAGTGAGTTTGTGCTGCAGGGGAAGGAGATGCCTTGTACTCCGACACTTGTTATGTGCTGAGATGAGTTTCTGTCTAGGCGTTCAGAAAAGCAGCGAACAAACAGTTCAAGGGTTCTAGGCAGGAATTCAGAAATGTGGTGGCCGACTTCTGTGCGGTGCGGGGTGACAGTCAACAGCTTTCCCCCGTGCCTGCCCGGATCAAACCTGGCACGCAGCAGAGTGCATTGACAGCTTTCTGTAATATTTGACAGTTAGAAGAGCATTTAGTACCGCTCGTGCAGATGGAAGCAGGATGGTTGTATCTGTCTTGCTAAATTACACTACAGTGTGGATTTTTTACTGCAGTTATGAAATAGCTCCTCTTTATTGAGATAAAATATTGTTCAGGCTTACTTAACTGTTCTGGGTTTGCTTAATTTGAAATTAGATCCTGAGATATTCTAACTTATCGCATGTAGATGCAGCATTCAGTTGTACGCCTGGGATGCAGAGGGCTGGGCAGATACTGGAACTGTGACCATGTCAGAGATCACGTATTTCCCATTGTTCTGGTAAGCTGGCTAAAAGGAGGAGTGCATCAGGTTTTTTAGCTACGAGGCTAACTTCTTAAAGAAATAGCCTGTGATGACTAGACAGATCCCGTCCCTGCCCTTTCCTTCTTGTGCTGGTGCCTGGTTCCAGCCCAGCGTTTTTTCAGGGCTGCCCCGACACCAAGGCTACAGGACTGCCTACCTCGGGTTGAAAGAGAGCATCCTGCTGGGCTTCCTGAGCTGGTCAAGTGGAGCTTTTAATATCACTTCTTTTTCTCTCAGCTATATTTTTTTTTTGTTTTTGCTGCTAGAATTGTACAGCTCAATCATTTTAAGCTTCAGATTATTTTAAAAGGTTCTTAGCTGGTTTAATACCTTGTAAAGCGAAATATTTTTAAAGCAATTCATAAAACACTCTGGGCAGACCGTTGAAATTAACTTCTGCTCCCAGCTCAGCTATAGTAAAATCAATATTTACTTGGCCTGTGTGACCTAAGTCTTTTTATGTATAAGGAAAACATTTATTTCCACTGCTGCTTTTAAGGTAGCAAAGAGATAGTAAAGTGGATACTTTCTGAAAGTAGAACGATAGATCCCCTCTAAAGCTACTTTCTCTCTTGTACGTACAGTCCATATATGGATTTTTGGCAAATATCAGGTACACCCCTTTCTAAAAAATTAGTTGCTATTTCTCCACTTCTAATGTAGAAAGCAAATAAGTAAGACTATGATCTTTTTAGTTGCTGAAATAAATATAAACTTGGAATTGAATATTGGAAAACTAATCTGTATAACTAAAAGCATCCATTTTATTTTCTCTGATTTTCTGTAATATAAGTCTTGCATTGTATTTTTTTTAACGAATAATTTGTTACTAATTCTTCTTGTAGTTTTCCTTTCAGTGAGTAAGTTTTAAGCTTCAGCTTGCTGGTGACAATTTGAGATTGAAGGTTATACACTGGGATTCTTAGCACTGTGTAAAAGAAAGGCAGAAAATGCTGTCACCTTATGTTTCACCGTCATTCCTGTATCTGTTGCCATGAAATCTCATGCGAGCATTCCTTATCTAATCTACAAGCAGTAACTCCAGTAGCTTAAAAAAAAAAAAATTCCAAGTGTGGGTTACACAGATAACTTTCTTCTGGGGACATGCCTCAACCTTTTGTTTAGTAATCTTGAATGCATGTAGAGTCTCCCACAATGATCAAGCTTATTTCTCAGTTTAATAAAAATGAGAGAAAATGTTGTTGATGAACTTCAGTATCAAATGATGACTTACTGTTAGTGTACTTCGTTGTAGTAAGCAAGCAGTAAATGTGTTGGGCAGTTAAATGGAAGCAAGTATTTTATCCTTTTTGGTTTTGACGTGTGGACAGAACTGATTATACAGCAGTTAATGTTAGCAGCAAGAGTTGCAAGTGCTAATACCTAGACAGGATTAAACAAATTGCAGTATACTTCTTGTGTTTTTAGTTAATTCTGATGTAGTTGCATTCCTGTCTTTAATGCATAGTCAAGTGGTATATTCTTAAAAATAATCAAACAGGCTGTTATTCCCACTTTAATGCACAGTGCCAGCCTTCTGTTGGAGGTGCTTTCAGTTTTTGAGTAACTTGGCTATCCGTGACTAAGGGAAAAACGTGCTTGTTTTAACCAAGTCATTTTATTGGTTTTGCAATTGAAAGAGAAACCAAGGTATTGCTGACAATGCAAGATAGGTTTTTCTTCTGAGATATTTCATTTTGGCAATGGATTAATATCAGAAAACAGTGCTGTTCAATTCATTGTTAGAATCAAATAATTTATAAGTGATAGTGTGCAATAGTATAATACACTTTTCTTGTATGTAGAACATCAGTCTTGTTTCTCTAGTTTGTTTTTTTTATGTATTTGGTGGTTGGTTTTTTTTGTGGGTGTTTTATTACTTTTTTTTATAGCAATAAGAATAGCTTCAAGAGTTTGCCCTCAGGAGTTGATCTGGAATTATTTTATGGCCAGGTAAACTAGTTTGCTATCTTAATTTATGGCCAGGTAAACTAGTTTGCTATCTTATCTGACATTCTTCCCTGAGCTGAGGGGAAAGAGTTTGCCGTATAAATGCAGTAAGTGTGCCTCATTGCAGTTAATATTGTCTTTATTGACTCTGCAAAACAGGTTTGCTGTTCAAACCCTGTGGTTGGGTTGACCTTGGTGTCTGCCAGGTGCCCACCCAGCTGCTGCCTCACTCCCCCCTTAACTGGATGGGGGAAGAAAATAAGATGGAAAAGCTTGTGGGTTGGGATAAGGACAGGGATATTGCTTGCCAATTTCAGTCGTGGGCAAAACTGTTGACTGGGGTGAAATTCATTTAATTTATTGCCAATTAAAATAAAATAACAAGAAGAGAAACAAAGTGAGAAACAAAGACAAACACTAAACCACCTTCTCCCTACCTCTCTACTTCTTCCCAGGCTCAGCTTCACTCCTTCAATCCCAAATCCTTGCCCTCTTCCCCCCAGTGGGAATGAAAAAGCTTGCTTATGTAAATTACATCTTCAAATAGAATTGTTTTTTTTTATTTGTGAGAAAAGCTGACTTTTCTTGGCAGACATGTGCAGTCAACCCTCAGCAAGAACATGAGCTTAAAAACCTATAGTCCAAAAATTTCCAGATGGTAAAAATGGACCCTTGGTGTGAAAAAAACTTAAGTATATCTGAAAACAATTCAAAATACAATTTAGCAAATATGCTAATGCTTGTGGGAGGAACATTTGTCTGACAGTGTTTCCTTGTACTTTCCTTTATGGCGTGTGACTCTAAAATCAACACGAACAAAACCCACGTTGAGGCAAGCAGACTTGCATTAAATATTTGCAGCACCTTGGAAACAGTAATGGCATCAACTGAAGTAGCCTGCAGGAGCGGTAAGGCTGGTTTACAGCCAGCATATGCAGAAGTAGTGGCTGTTTTCTAGCCCTTTTTGCTGAAGTCTTGGCATGGTGTTCCTTATTCTGCATGCTGCCCTGTCTCCTGTCCCCTCTGCAGCATGCACAAAACTGCATGCCTTGAAACTCTCACTTCCAGAGTGATAGAGAGTGACTAAGGTCACAGTGCAAAACTTACATGTTCTAATAGCATTGTCGTAGTGAATATCCTTGAACATTACACAGCAGAGTCATCGCAGGTAAATAATTAGCTATTGTTTTGACAGTGTCAAGGCGCTTTTTAGGTAAGATAGGAGACGATTTGGCTAGCCTAAAAATATTCACTGTAGCCATTTGGGAAAAAAAAAACACAAACAAAGCAAAACCCCAAACCAAACAAGTCTGAGTGTGTACATAAATTATCAGTGTCTGAAGGAATTAAGGAAAATAAGCGTTCTTCATCAGTTCAGGAGTTTAGGATGCAGTTCTGCCACAGCCACTGCTCCTAGTCCAATTAAAAATCGAATGTGGCACTGTGAATAAATCTGTAGCCATCTTATTTTTAGTGCAGTCCGTGGGAGCAGAGTGAAGTTGATGCTATAGTTGGTTGAAGTTCCTGTAAAATGGCTCAGACAGCCTGCAAAGCAACAGGTGTTGTGGGAAACGCTTTACTGACTTAGCAGTAGCTCTTGAAGACTTCTGAGGCAACTAGATCATTTCTGATTGACTTGTTTTATTATTGACTGCTTTGCAGTGGAAGAGTGCTCTCTCATGTCTAATAAATCATGGAAGCTTTTTTCTTGTTTCTGTCTTTGTATGTTCATTCTCCTGTCATGTTCTCTTGCCAGCATAAGTGAATTATTGAGCCTTCACCTTTGCAAGAAACAAACCAAATGTGCAGTTGAGGAAGAGTTAAAACAAAGTTCCGAAATAGTACCTTATGTTGTCAAAGAAATTTTTTTTTTTTTTTTTTTTTTTTGGGGGGGGGTGCCCTCGGGGTNATTTTTTTTTTTTTTTTTTTTTTGGGGGGGGGGAAGCTCCCTGGTGTAGGTAAGTGATGTGTTGTGTGTTTTTAACTTTACACAAGTATGATATTGCTAATAGTGGGGTGGGTTTTGTATGTGACACTCATCTTTCCTCCTTTTCTGTTATCCTTAAATACCTCTTTGAAGTTCTTTGATAAATATCTTCCATTTCTCAGGTTCTTGTTTCATCCACTCTTTCCTGATGTTACTATAATATGACACTTCTGTATTTATCTCTTAACTCTAAGATTTTGTGTTTTAACTGATACCGGCTTTCTGTTTCCGTCTTTCCCCCTCCCCAGATTCCTTTCTGCTGTCCTGTGGTTTGGAGATTGACGTGATCCAGATGATGAACTTGTCATAGGGTTTGAAGATGATACGATAAATACAGACATCTGTGTTTCATCCTTGCTCACTCTTAATGTTTGTATTTATTCTTCTTCTCCCAAGAATGGGTGTCCTCACACACTGCTTTCTTGTATGGATTTTTCCATTCTGCTAAAGGTAGAGAATAAAAGGTAGAAACTCATTCTTTTCTGGAAGATCTCTGGGTTTTTTCCATAACGTTCATGTCTAGGAGGTGCGGGTAGTACAGCTTGTCAGCTGGAGTTCTGGGCCATCCTCCAATACTCCTTTGTTGCGCCCAAATTACACTCTGCATTTGAAGGGTGAGAAAGCTGGTAGTCACCCTTCCTTGCTGTTCCTTTTTGCAGCCGTGTAAAGACTTGAGGAATAATATTGACGTGTTGTGACATGAATAGAAAGAGTGGAACAATGTGACTCTGATTATAGACAAGACCAAAGTTTCTGAGCGTTAATTTGTTTAGTTTTTGTCAAGTTGTTGTATTTTTCATTGTATACTTACTTCTGCAGGACTGGAGACAAGCCTTTTGCATGTACAAGGTTGTAATTAAATGCATCAAAATTCAAACTAGCATAATAGGTTGCTAAGTCAGCTCTTAGTCACGCTAATTCTTTTGAGAGCAAAAATCTTCACATATATTCCTTTTTCTAGCTTCCTTAGAAGCCCTCTCTTTGACACTCTGGTGATTCTTCCTTTATGCTCTTTCCTTTCACTCAGTTTTCACTTGTCATCTACAAAATTTGGGGGTTCTGTTTCTGAATAAGTAGAAGTCTGCAAAAGTCTTCTTGTGAAGCCAGCCATGTCAGTTCATAGTTGGACTAAAAAGATGCTGCAGGATAAAGCCAGGAAGTCGTATTCTGGTCCGTACTGCCTTTTTAGCACTAACAGAGCTCCTCTTAGCTGGGCTGTGTAATTTGAGGGGGGATGATAGCAAGATTTAGTAGAATAACCGTATAAAAAAGGGAAGACTGTATAGCTTCTGGCTGCTTGAGTTACCCTTCAAATGTGAGTTTTCATTTCCAAACTTACTGGACCGTCGTAATGTTTCTTGTGCTGTTTGAGCAAGTAGCAGGTAGGTAGGTGACTGTGACATTCAAAATGCCTTTGGTCCTTCTACACCAGCTCGCAGACTTGTGTGCGGTTGCACGAATTCTTTCCTTGCTACTTTGATGTGGTAGGCTTCATGAATACTTGGGTTTTGTAAATGATCCTGCTTCTGCCACAGGTTGGTCGTGTGTGTCAGCAGTGGACAATCTGGAATATGAATGGTGTATTACAACTTGCTCCGTGATGCTTCAGATGGCAATGTGCATGAGTTCGTGTGCCTTTCCATACATCGTTACTGCTGTTTCCCCTTTCCATGCTCCTTTGCAGCTTAAAAAGTCATATTCTTTTTCTTGTACTGCTGCTTTGTTTGTGTGTTCTGGTTAACAAAATACTGTAACTTTTAAAGAGTAGCTTTAATGTGGCAGTAGTGTGGAAAATCAGAAGTGGTAGGCGACTAAATTAGATATCTTCAGATATGAAGATATAATCTATATTATGTAAGTTAAACTTCCTATTGCATTGCATTGTGGATGAAAATGGTTGCGGTGTTTCTTAAAAAAACTAAGTGGTTCTGTGATTTAGTTTTGGGGACTATTGTCCAAAGGAACAGCCAGCTGTAGAAAAATCTTGGAATAGCTGTTTAAAACTGAGCTATTTAAGGTTTTCAGCTGTATTCATATTACAGTGGTTTAAGATGATATGTTAAAGCGGAGCAACTTAAAAGACCTGTGTAGGTGGGAAATGGAATCTGACTAAATTGCAGGCATGATAACATTAAGTGTCGCAAGTATTTGGCAATTACAAAGCAGTCAGTGACTAGCTGACTTTTTGAACATCTCATGTGTCATATCCTCCTCTCTGCTTGTCTTTGAAGGCAAAAATACTAACTATCCCTAACCAGTTTAATTACCTAGTTTTTGCCCAACGTATACATCTGTGTATCGCTGCAAATTCACATTGCTGTGAACTTGAGTAGGATTAAGAAAAAATGCCTGCCAATGAAGTTGCAGAGTATTCCAGATTCATTGTGCTGCCCTTCTGAGTTTAGGCAGGGGGGAGACACCTTGGTGAAAGGCTAATTCAGGGCTAATATATACTCGGTCAAGGTTCTCTGACCTGTTACTGCAGTAAGATCATGTGGAGAATGACCAGAGCTGCTGTAAGTCTCCTTTTAAAAAAAAAAAAAAAAAAATCAAAAAAATATGAAGATGGCAGTGTGTGGTGCTCGTGGAATTGATCAGGTGTTAACTCAGAGTGCATCTGCAAAATAAAAAGTGAAATGCCACAGCTTCTTGCAAATTTTATCAGTCGTATTGCTCTTAGTTTTGCCTCGTGTGATGCAGATAAGAATAGCAGAAGTACTGAAGTTACTTGTAGTTAATAATACAGAATGTTGAAAGTAAACTTTTTTGCTTTTACATTTGTAGAAAAGGATCTAAAATTGAGTTAAAAGTACTTTCAAATGCATTCTCCACTTTCTCCCCACACCTAGTTTGTAGTATACAGAACTAAAGATTCAAAAGCAAGTCATGTGAGGACTACAGTGTCTTTATGAGATTATCTGTGATTTCTATTTTGTAGTTGTATTTCACCCTGTTCATACTGCTTGTTCTTTCTGTGAATGGTAATGTTGTTTTAATGTTTCAGAAATAATAATCTTACTTTTATTACTTCTGTTAAGGTGTTACTTTTATTTGCATAACCTGAAGAGTGTGAAATGCATTGTTGTTTTGTTTTTTTTTTTCACTACCGAGCTTTGTAGTTTGCTGTAAGTGCATTATTTTATTGAGAATTTGAAATTCTTGTAAACATGTGGGAAGTCAATTTGTTATAGTAGCGTTCTCAGAGAAGTGCAAATACATGTTAAGTAGAAAGCAAGTTTCTCTTAACCCCACTGGGGAACCACATAAAAGAGTTTTGCTTTTCTTTGATAAAGAGGCAGTCTTTTTGTGTGCTTCTGGGATTGCATCCCTGCCTTATCCCCATATCCTTTCTCTCCCTCATTTGACCCTTCACCTCTGAGCAATTACACATTAATCCAGACCCTTCGCAACCTGCTCAAATGTGTGGAGCAATTGGGCTTTGTTTCACCAGAGCTGGCTGATACATGGGAGTTTTTGCATGGGCAGGTCTGAAGAAACTAATGCGTGGCTGGCTCTTGGGAGAGCTGGGGATGTGCAGATAAAGTGCTAACGGCCAACCTCAGGCTGGGATGTCGTACTGAACCCTGCCTTTAAGCACAGCTCATGTTCTAGCTGTGCTTACAGCATGTATTTCTCTTGGGAGATTTGGGAAATACCTCAGTACTAATTGTTTATAGTGAGAAACATTATTTGATGCTACTTGCAAATAATTTTTCTTTCTAGGGTGGGCTGAGGGTCAGGGTGTGAAAGCCTTGGAAGAAATTCCCCCTTGCATTATGTGACCCAGCAATGGTGATCTTGTCCTGGCTTTTTCTGGGGTGGGGCTTAAGTGCTGATCTTACTTTTAATCCAGAATGACACTGCAAAGGCGTAAGTACTTTTATTGATTAAGATATCTCAGATCAAATGCTCTGAGTTTCAAGATAAACCTTTGAATTGAGGAAATGATCATTTTGTATTGCATCAAATGCTTTTGTCTGCTACAGAGGTTGTACTTTGTATTTTGCTTTTGCTGTATAGCCTCCCTTTCTTACTGGCAGAAAGAGCTGATCTGCCATGTAGTTGTACTCTTTTCCTCAAAATTAGTGAATTAAACCAGCAAAAGCTCTTCTTTGACACAGCTTTGGCTATGCCAGAGGAGGTTTTGTTATTAGTGATGTCCATGCACGTTTTTCATATCCAAGCCAATATATCTGTGCCGGCAAAATTCAATAGTGTATGTCTGTGTTTAGATGCTGACTTATGTGCATTGGTGGTAAAAACTTTTTTCAGACTAAACCTCACAGTACTTATTCTTGTGTTGCAAGCTACTTTTCGTTTTAGAGGTCATTCAAGGATACAAAGGCCTTCTGTATGGAAGAAAGTTTCTCAGCACTTGGGTTTAAAACATTGCTATCTAGTTAGGTCAAAGTTGCATTGCAGGTCTGGTTTCAAAAGGTCTTAACATTGTTCCTGAACTAGTCTCTTAATCTTTTGCATTGGCTGTTTCAACATTGAAATTGGTCTGATGAACTGGTTTATGCTACTTTTACATCTTCAACTTGGGTGCTTGGAATCACAGTTCCTGTTGGATTTAGCAGTGGTTGCTCAGGGGAGCGGGTTACCATAAGGAGGGCCGTGCTTGGTTTAGCCTGGTGTGGTACCTGTGGTGGTGTCCACAGCTAGATACCATGTGCTTATACTTCTTCCATAAGAACATCTTCGGTGGCACTTCCTCTAATATACCTTACTTTCCAGTGGTTTGCAGTTCAGGGATTTTTTCAGCCATAAATTATATCCATCATTTTGTGGACTCTTAATCCCTTTAAGCTTGTCTCTGCATTTTTAGCCCATTTGTACTCGTGCCCTTGTTTGTCTTGCTTTCACTGGTGGTTACTGTCATTAATTTGGTGCACAGGCTAGCAATATTCAGGCTGCAAGCTCCAGCCTCACTGAGATGTAGACACCACCTCCTCTGCTGAAGGGACATTGGCCTTTGTTGAAACAGAAAGTTGGTGACTTGAAGTTCTTGAGCTGCCCAAGTTGGGCAGCTGTCTGCTGGGCAAGGGCTGTGAGTCCTGAGCCCCCCTGATGCCTGACTCCTTAGCGCCGGGAAGGTGTGCAAGAATCCTGTCAGAAAATGCACCCAGGACAGGATTACACCTGTAAGTATAACTGATCTACTGGAGTTGTTGCCAGAGGCAGCAATAATCTGACTTGTAATTATCTGCTTTCATTAGGTGATCTTTCTTTTTGTACAGCCAGTTTCTAGGAAGGTAAAGGTGATGTGTCTGTTCTGAATTTCTCATGCCCTCACAAAACCATTTAAGGTGATGGAGTGGCAGTACTCAAACCCCACTTTGCACAGGTTTCATCACAGTCCTCCCAGTTGGTCATTAAATAATAAAAGCACTAGGATTGGGATGTGTACATGTAATCCTTTGCCTAAACAATGGGCTGCTGAAATCCTTTGGCTCAGGTTCTTGACAGGCTTTGAACTTTGGTTGCTCTCCTTTTGACTGCTCTGTTCCTGCATCTTCTCCAGTTTTGGTCACGCAGTTTGGAGTGGTATATCCTGAAAGAGCTTTCTGTACTGAAGTGGGAGGTCTTCTGTGGGCTCACACTGATGGTCATCAGTGGCTTGCGTGATTGCATAAATGCTGGTTTTAATGCATTCCAGATATTTATCCTTTAATTGTCAAACAGAATTTATGTACTTTCAGAGCAGTTAATCAGGGAGAGAGTTCAACTTTGGGGCTTAATTAATGACTAAGCCAGGGAAGGAAACGTGAGTTTAATTAGGATATAGGATTAGCAGTGCCTTGACCTACTGCTGTTGTGACCAAATAACAAAAGAAAATTCTTATGTTTGCCAGAAGCCATAAAAAAGGATCATTCATAAAACTTTACTCCAATTTCTCTTTTATTCTTTCCTGATTAAGGTGTCTCACTAAATACATGAATTGGGTAAGACACCTTTATGACTGTGTTTCCTCTTGCCGCTAGAGAACGAATATTAATTTCTTCATGGACGGAGTGCTCAAAGTTTTGTTTAGCATCACATTTTTCTGCACAAAGGTTCCCCCTTCCCCAGTGGTGCAATATTTCTTTTCCTTGGCCAGCAAAGGAATGTGACTGGGAAATGAAATATTTAATTTATCTCGAGAAGTTGATTTGCCTTTTGCTTAATCTTCCTCACTAGGGCTGGATGACAGTACAAAACACTTAATATAATTCAGGTAGGTCATGTGAAGCTCAAAGCAGGTTAAGTTATGGTGATCGTTTCTGTAGAGAACTTGCTGGAGTATTTTAGGGAAAGAAATGAGAGTATTTTGTGTGGTTTGTGCTAACAAACATTTTGGATTTAAATTCTTCGGTCATCCCATTCATTCTTTTGGTTGCTTCTTCATGTTTAGAGCACCACTACACCACATGAATTTTAGGGGCTTCCTTTAAAACTTCTACATTTCAGGTTTCATCTTAGTAATTACAAAGGTTAATAGGCTGAGGTAAATAATTTACAGGGATCAGTGTGACTGATCATTGACAAAATAATGGAATAGCTAATGAAGCTCAGACTTAGCCTGTCTGGAAACAAAACAAGCAATTTATGGCTTTTTTAAACTTTATTTGCCTATTTGATTTCTGTAAAGACTGTTGGCCCAACGTTGTTGCTGACATCAGCACGCAACAGTTTGAGTTGAGGAATACTTTGTGTTTGGGCTTGTTTCCCCCCCTGCTTCTGTCTTCCAAGGGTTGCCTGCCCAGGAACTCATAAGAGTAACATCACATAGTGTGAGTTTTGGTTGTGAAGAATTGAAATGGGTTAGTCCGTGGTTGTAAGTTGGCCACAGAAGAGTGTAGAAGCTTTTTAGTACGTAGTCTGTTAAGTGAAATCGTGTTAGTGAGCAGCTTTCCAGCAGGCGTCTTGGTGAGCCTTAGATGCTGGCAAGTTTGTGAAACAAGAGCTTTGCTTCCTTTCTCTTTCATTTCTTTTTCTTTACCATGAGCATGCTGCATGTTCTTAGACAAGCTCCCCTCTACTCAGCGCTGGTGAGGCCACACGTGGAGTACTTGGTCCAGTTCTGGGCTCCCCAGTACAGGAGAGACATGAACGTACTGGAGTAAGGCCAGGGAAGGGCCACTAAGACAATGAAGTGACTGGAGCATCTCTCCTACGAAGAAAGGCTGAGAGAGCTGGGACTACCCTTCAGCCTGGAGAAGAGAAGAATTGGGATCAGGGGGATGCTACCAAAGTTTATAAATAGCTGAAGGGAGGGTGCAAAGAGGATAGAGCCAGGCTCTTCTGAGCGGTGCCCAGTGAAAGGACAAGAGGCAATGGGAACAAACTGAAACACAGAAAAGTCTATTTATACTTAAAACACTGGTATGGGTTGCCCAGAGAGGTTGTAGAGTCTCTGTCCTTGCAGATCTTCAAAATCTGACTTGACGTGGCCCTGGGCAACCTGCCATGACCAGGGGCGTTGGACTAGACAAATGATCTCCATAGGTGCCTTCTGACCTACGCCATTGCTGTGTTTTCTGTGAAAACACTTTAATGCAAAATTTTACTAAACTTCTTGGGAGCAATGCAAAGAGTGATAGATTTCATATGGATAGTGAATCTTGCTTAATACTTGTAAAATGGCTTGAGGCATTCATAAGAATGTGCTTAGAAGACTTAATTGATATTGCAGTGATTATAACAGTTACAAAACTGTAACAGATATATAAAATACAAAGTATACATGCTCATTGTGTCTGGGTTTTTGGGGGTCTAGAAATCTTGTTCCAAGTAACAAAGTGAGCATTATGGCTTTTTAAAGACACTTCTTTACTCTTCTTTTTTCTTAATTTCTGAGTTAATTAGCACTGGAAACTTAAAATATTTTTTTTGTATTACCTTCCATGGATGAAATACAATTGTGTATGTGTGCTTTTTTTCTTTTTGCCTTAAGACTAGATTTCTAAATACCATCAGAGATTTGAGGCAATCAAACCCAGAAGACTAATACCTTGACTTTGCATAACTGAACGGCTGAAGTTGCTATGTTATGAATGTCTTATATACGGGACTGCTAGGAAAGACTTAAAGTCCATGGGGTTATAAATTCCATTTGTTTTTAAATAACTCTAGTCGGCATGCTGCTGTCACTGAAATGGGACCTATGTGGTCTGTATTGGGAGGTACTTAGTTAACTTGCTTGCAGAAACGTTTAAATAGCATTTATGTAATTTTTAAATATGTTAACAGCATACACGTTTTTGAAATCTGTAGATTAATCTATTATCATGAGGAAAGTAGGATATTCTGATTATGCTTGTCTTTCAATTTTTTTTTTTTTCCCTGCAAAACTGGTCCAATTTCGATTAACTAGTGGGAAATTTAATCCAATTTTCATGTCACAAAGCTAATTGAATAGCTACAGGTGGTGTGAAAATTAGTGGCTTACATCTCAGGAACTGGCTTCTGTTTGTGAAAAGCTGTTGACCTAGAGAGGTTTAGAGAGTCAGGATGGACTGTGGTGGAAGGAGACTTGGGACAAGGTGGGGAGAGATGGATGGAGGACCCTGGGAAAAAGATGGGCAGCTCTGAGAAGGGATGGATCAGGAAAGATTTTAATATTTGCGAGTGAAAAGACAGAGAATAGGGGATGAGGAGTCTTTAGGATTGCAGCCTTTGGGTTTTTGGAAAAGGAAGATAGGAAAACCTCTGGCTGAACAGAGTTGGGATAAAAGATACTCTGGTATATGAGGGGGCATAAGTTCAGTGTTGTGAATAAGAACTTCGCTGAGCGCTTCTGTCTTTACCCACCTGTCACAGAGAACAAAGTAACATTATATCTTTTGTACCATGAACTTTGTTTCCTGAAGATGTTCGGACAAGGTTTTTTGTGATGTCTGCCCGATTTGAAACTCTGCCATAACTAGCAGAGAGAGATACTTGGATAGATACAGTTAATGGCTTGGCTTCCTTCTCTGCCCGAGCAATATTGGGCCTGCGCAGGGTCTCTGACATCTGTTGTGTCTCTGCTTCCTTCTGGTATGCAGATGGGCTTTTTGTGGGGTCGGCTCCTGTGTTATGCAGGAGATTAGGCTAGATGATCACAATGATCCCTCTGACCTTATATCCCGTGAATCACCTCCACAAATGCAAGTGAACCTAATAATAGTTCTAATTTGGGAAGAGAAAAAAGAGCAGATGGCTAACACCAACTTGTGGAAAGCAATTCTGCTTTCTTTGTAACGGCTTAGAAATGCAAAGATCTAACCTGCGTTCATAACAAAACAAGCAGTAGTAAATCTAGTTTGTGATTCCTACCTTTTATTTGTGTCTGTAAATTTACTCTATGTCTTTAAGTGCCATCCTGTTTGTGTGCTTAGAAACATCTTAATTGCCAGATTTTGGGCAGGAGTTATCCGCCTTTCTCTTCTCTTTCCACGTGCCAGTCATGTTGGTTGGGACCTCAGGGAGATGGTGAGGGCATCTTCTTCTCCCTGTGTGCGAGGTTTGTCCTTTGATATCTATGGGGTGCATATAATCCAATCCACTCTCTGTCATCGTAGAGGTATTTGTGATACCTTTATTTCATTTTTTTTTTCCCATGGTGCACTTGCTGATAGCTGAAACCCTTTGCTCTAACCAAAGATAATGGCAGAGACTTTTCCAACCTCAGACCTTGGTGCATGATTGCTGGCAGTTTGTGAAATATGTGCCCAAATGTATTTGTATCGCACACAAAGGCTTCTGAGGGCTCTCTTACACTGTGAGCTGATGCTGCTTGGCTTGACTGAATGTTAGGGAGCCGTTGCAGGCTGTTGGAGAGAAATACAGGCTCGCTGGGCCCTGGCGACCCTTCAGAGCAGCCCCGTGTAGTTGTTGGGACACTCTACCTCCAATTCTTGGTTTTGCATTGGCAACCTGTGAAAACAGCAGGGTCACTGGCTGACCAGTGTGGGCCGTCAGGCCTGGTGTGTGGTACCACAGCATTATTTCTGTCTCCTGAGAGCTTGCTGGTGTCTCTAGCTTCCTTTTAAATATCATTCCAATGTGCTGACCCTGGCAGTGTGGCGTGTTAGATTGCTTTTGCTGGGAGTTATGGAAACAGCTATTTTAATATTGCTTCAGCTGTGAGGATGCCTTCTTCTAAATTATCAGTTGCTGGGGGATTGTGAAGTAAATTCAATTTGGCTTAGACTCACAGCACACTTCTGTGAGAACCATGGTGTGGTCCTCATTACTGCTCTGTGGTGTCCTGTTTTTGATGGTGTCTGTTGGGAAACACCAGGGCGTGAGGTGCAGGAGTTTTTTTTAGGGTTTTTGTGTTTGGGGTTTTTTTTTGGTAATGCTTGTATTTCATAGTTTGGTCTATACAGAGAATTTACAATTTGGGCAACTGCATTTTATGTGGCAATTGCTATAGGCAGACATCAGTACTTTTTTTTTGTTAGAGACAAGTTATTAATATAACTGTGGTTTTGCCCAGCTGCTGAAGTTTGGAGAGGGAAGGAGAAGGAATGAAGGAAAACTCTGTGCTGATTGCAGAAATTAAAATTTCAGTGCAAAGGTAAAAGTTTTCAAGGGAATTACTTGTTGTTGGAGCCGTATGTTCTACCACGGTGTTGCAAGAGAAGAGGGAATCTGCAGAACAATCTAACTTTTGCTTTCTGTTTCTTTAAAAAACCCTAACAGCCTGCCCTCTAAAAAAGCCCAACCCAACCCAAAACCTCAGGGCTATAGATAAAGATTATTCTGTGATAATGAAGTCAGGGTCCAGTAGTTCTGATGAGCATCAGAGGTTCTTCTGTGAGCTTGGTGGTCGTGAACTCAATGCTTTGTGGCTTGCTTGGCTTTTTGCCTCTTGCTAGCAGGAATAAAAACCACACTAGTGTCCATCCTCAAATTTTAGATGCTTATTTTGTGTCTTTTTATACATGAATTAGTCTGAGTGAATTTGACAAAAAGATAGTTACTTTCAAAATGCCTTTTCTATTCAGAAAATCCTGCATCCAAGAATACAAAACTTTCCCCTCTTTTTGTTAATGTTGCTAGGGTTTCAGACACGTGCTAGTCCTGGCTGGGGCAGTATCTATGATAGATACTCTTGCTTGCCTAAGGGCTTAGGCAAAGGGATGTTTCTGGCATTCCAAGTGTCTTAATTGAAACCCACAGGCTAATTCCTTCTTTTATTTCTAAATTCCTTTGCTGAGAACTTAAATAATGAGGTGGGGAAAACGAATTTAAGTTAAAATGTGAGATGACCCTTGGTAACTTGTGCTGGAATGGTTGGGCAATTTCTGTACTTTATTTGCCAGTCTAGTCTGTATGCTTGTCCAGGGCGCTTTCATTATAGTGCTGCTCTGACAGCTGTTTTGGGTGTGATAACTTTTGTCTTTCAAAAACTAAATAACACCGTTCTGTCATGTAAGGATGTAATGCGTTTTGGGGAAATAAGAAAGCTGGCTCTCAGTATGAAGGTGAGGTTGAGTAAAGGATGAACCACAATCCGGCGAGGCTTTTGTTTTTACCTCTATTTTTAGATCATTTAGATTCCTTTTTGCTCCTGAACATAATATTCACAAGGTAATAGATTGGACTTGAACTGCGGTTTCAAGGTGCCCCAGTAAAATTAAGGGACAATGTTGAGGGTGGAGGAGGTACGTAAGACTGTAAAAGCAGCTGTTGGGGGTGACTGAATGCCGGGACACAGGCTGGGCATCTGATCACAAGAGCCGGTTGTTTTGAGAGTACTCCAGTTGCACGGACATACATCATGTTGTATAACAGAAACAGGCTTCAGCAAACAAGCATCCGGGATAGGAAGCTCCTCTTCTCTCTGTCATCACAAGAGTTTAATTTTGTGTGCATGTGTGTGTTTAGGTTTCCTTTTATTTCCTCTTAAAGGAACAAACTGTTCTGACACTGGCCATTACGAGTCCATTAAGTGACTGGAGGGCAGGCAGAGCCATGTTGGCCAGAGGAAACAGTCGGTAGGTGATGTAGCAAAATTTGGCCCCCAGTCAATCCTTGGCTTTTATCATCAGGCTGCGGTGGTGTGAAAGGAAACACAAATGTTTTAGTGTCTTGGTGAATTTGTTTCTCACTGGGCTGTGACTTGCTGACATTTTTAATGTCTTGTGTGAGAAGTTGACTGGCTGGAGTACTGCGTGCTTTGCTGAATGGTAATATTGTTTTTTTTGACTGAATGCAGCTAACTTATTATCCGAATCATAATGTCAGCCTCCGGGGGTTAGCTTTACAGACTCATAGGAATCTAAAGAAAATTAATTTGTGGGATAAAATAACTCGTCACTGTTGTTAACAAAGCACCAGCATTTCAGTTACAAATTTCTTTCCAGGGATTTATAGCAGGAAAGCTTGACACAACACTATAATGGCCAGTTACAAAAATCCTAGCTTCAGAGGCTTTTATAAAGCAAACATGAAAGCAGAGTCTGACCAGGCAAGTGTCATCTATGGGTTTTATAACTGAGCAGGATGTTTTGGAAAGATGGGAGTTGTGGGTGTTCTGATTCCTTGCTTGACTGAAATAGAAAGGCTGCCCTAATACTGAGGAGATAGTAGGGGTATGTACATTCATATTCTTGCTTTCACCATTAAAGACTAAGTAGTTAATGTTTATTGAAGTCATGTGTGTTTTGTTTTGTCGGTTGTGTTTTTTTTGTGTTTTGTTTTTTTTTTTTTTTTCCCTCCCTAGGAAACCCTCTTCTGGAAAAGAGGGGAAAAGGGGGCTGGATTTTTAGTAAATGTCATATATGCTACTGCAGCACACACAGCTGGAGCGCTTATGCAGCCTGGACCAGGGGAGCAGCTGTAGGCCTGCTGAAGCTGGTGTAATGCTGAGAAGAGCTGTCACCTCCTTCTGCTTGTGCACCTGTGAAGGGGCTGAGCCCTCCAAGACTGGGGTGTGTAAAGCTCCTAGCGCACAGGATTTATAGATCCATAACCCGTTTCATAACTGTTGTTATTCTTTTACACAGTCAATACAGGTATTTTTGGCCTTCTGTTGTGCTTTGCTTTTATCATCTTAAGGAATAACCATGTTAAAAGAACGTGACATCTCAAACCTTGGGGTTATTCTTGATTCTCACAGAAGTTTAAGGAAGGGAAAAGGCAATCCTAGCCTTAGCAAAGCATCCTGGTACGTAGGTATGTACTTGGGATTGTTAGTAGAAAAGGGTCGCAGGTTACTGAATGATATTTAAAGGGAGAATGATGTTTAAATCTCAATACAAATAGTATTTGCAATTACTGTAAATGGAAAACATTATCAAGAGTTGTGCGGCATCTGGGATTGAGTTTTGTACGAAGCTAGGTTTTTGGTCCAACAGTGGCAGTTAATCTAGTATGCTCCTCTCTCCTAAACAAACAAGAAAAACCAACCAAAAAAGCCCCCCAACCCTGGAGGGGAAAAAATACAGTAAATATATTCAGTATATTTGGAATTTCAATCTTGACCCTGTCAGTCTCCTGTGAGATGGGTACTTGGCACAGAGCATCCTGCTGGTAGATCCTATCTGTCTTTGATGGCACAGCGAGCTCTTTCATTGAGGGAAGAGAGCAGGGTTAATGAGATCTTTTAGGTAATTGTATTCCTTCAGAACAGCACCTTGAATTTCAACGAGCTGTTTTAAGCATGGCCTGCTGTGCATGCACTGTGTAGGTATCTTGAAGCTCTTTCAGAAAAATCTTTTTCTGTATTGGGCTGTGTTGGATCAGCTTTAGATGGCAAAGAGGAGAGGCACAGAAGGGTGAAACAATGGCTGCTGGCTGCCATGTTGCAGCAGACATGGACTCTTTGGCGTGCCCTGAGCAGGTTTTTCAGCCATAGCCTAAAAGGATCCCAGAAGTGAGATTTTATTTAAATTGATATGAACGTTTTCATAAAGCTTATTAAGTCTTTTAACTGTCATGACATCTCATTTCTTACTAATGTGACTTCTTCTCTTGTCTGGACTGAGCCGTAGACGCTATTCCTTGTTCATGTCTGTTAGGTAAGAAACACCTCGTCATTTGTTCCGCTGCTCCAGTAGCCTGTGTGTAACAGACTTATGGCTAAATATATTAGACATGAATGGCATCAATTTCAGATACATGTTGGGCCAGAAACAAGAAATTCTGAGGTGATCTACCTAAGGAAACTTCTGGTAGTATTCTGTGATATTTTTAAAAAAAATTTAATAGACATATGGGTTTTGTAGGTAAAACTTGACTGTGCAACAGTCTCAATTACTGCTGTCTGAGGCGTATGATCTTTGTAGCAGTGCCTTTTAATCATGATCTGATATCTCTGAAGACTGTATAATTTTTTTTTTTATCCTTTTCATGATTTCATGAAACGGAATGTTTGAGTGTCAATCCAGTTTTTTCTATGGCTTCATCCTAGTGCAGGGGACAGATGGTCTGAACACCATGGTGGTATGCTTTGTTGTGGTAAGGGGCTTGGAAAAATTGGTACCAGCTGCCACCGAGAGGTTCTGCAGGAGAGCATCCCGGGCAGTCAGCGTGCTGTGGGTGCTTGAGGCTGGACTGTCAAGAAGCTTGTGGAGTCTTGAAGGCCTCTTGGAGATTATAATCTGGGCTGCAGCTGTCAAACTGTGTTTGCCCAGTGGAAGGCACTACCTGCCTTGACTGTGGTCTGCTGCATGGATTTGGACATTAAAGCCTTTCACAGGCTGCATGTGTATCTCTTCTTGGCTGCAGCACACAGGCCTGAAAATCCATGGTTGGCCAACTTACTTTGCCTGGTCTGTTGTCATCAGGTAATTCACTGCAGATGATGAGGCACAGGCTTGCCCTTAGCACCGCTGAGTGCAATTTACCCAAGAGGTGACCTGTGATATGGGCAGGGCTGTGCTGGAGGTGACTCAGCCTGGTTTAGTGGGACAGACTGTGCAAAATTGCAGGTGACTCCAAAATGGCTTCCATAAACAACTTGGGAAGCTACCTTCTCTCTGCGCAGCTGGAGGCCACTGCTCCTCCCTCCTCTTTGACCTGTAGGTGTTAGCCTGTCCTTCCTCCTTGTTCTGCTGGGTCCTTCTGGCTGTCTTCTGGACCCTGGGTGGTGGTACTTTGGTGCCACACCAATAGGGGAATCTGAAGAGAAGGGCTGCTGAGCCCATCCCACAAATGAGCTGAACTTGACTGTGACTGATCGCTAACGTGGTTCCTAGCCCAGGTGCAAAACCAGGCTGAGGGTGGGTGAGGATGTGAGTGCTTCAAGGGTTATTCCAGCAGCTTTGCTACTGCAGTTGCTGTGCCACGTACTGAAGGAGGCTATTATCTGCATCAGAAGCTTGAATAAGGACCTTTTGGAGTAATGGATCCAGACAAAAAGGTGTTAATTAAAAGCCCATGGCTTCATAGGTTGCTTTTCACCAGATGGGAAGCTTGTGAATTTAATGCATTGGTACCCTGCCCAGGGCATGCTGTGAGGCTGATCCTAATGCAAGGGAGCTGCTGTGGTTGCTAGCAAAGTTGAAACACTTATGTGACTCTGCAAGTACCAAAGTCTTGTAGAGGTTTGAACAGCTTCAATGACAGATTAGGCAAAAAATTCTCCCATTGAGTCAAGATAGTGTTTATTATGACCTGTTTTGAGCAATTTAGGATTAAGAAGAATGCATTTTCACTCATTGTTTTCCACTTATTTTCTCTCTCCAGATGAACACAATGACGTACAGAAAAAGACTTTTACAAAATGGATAAATGCTCGGTTTTCCAAGGTAATGTTGGGTTGAAAGTATGACTTCGTTTTGTTTGATTCACCGTTTAGAATAATATTGGTTAAATATACTTTGCTTTTACCCTTGTAGAATGCTCCTAGTAAAATATGTCATGAGAACAGATAAAATACCATAATGTTTGTTCCCTCTTTGTTTCCCCATGCACATAAACGTTTGATACTATATGTCTTGTTTAAGAAAATACGAAAGATTCATTTATGAATATATTAAAATACAGTTATTTGCATGATAGTGTCTGATTGGGTTTTGGTTCTCTTACTTTATACAGTTTATTTCTACATGCAACTTTCTGAGTGCATTACAGCAGATTTTGAACCTTAGTCACTCAGTTAACTCTCAGTGCTGCCGAGTCAGCTTTCCTCATCCAAAATACTCTGCAAACCTCCAGTTGAAGCCACCTGGTGTTGCTACTTGAGTCTTGACTGTGAATTTTTGTATAATTACTTGTTCATTTCGAATTTTCCTTGGCACTCATGCTGTATGTTTCTTGTTCTAATTCTCTTTACTGACTTGAAGCTTACTAAAAATCTTGTTTTGTGTTTTGGGATGAGACAGGAAGCGGTGGTTGCTTTGGGATGCTATTTAAAGCCTGGTTTTTATGCTGTTCTGCACATAGTGAAAAACGACACTTTGCCCAGGAGCAAGGTGGCTGTGGGAACTTTCCCTATTTTATAGTCTGAATGTGTGAAGGAATTATCAGAGAAAATTCATAGGTTTTTTTTTTCTAGCCAGTATGGTGCTGCAAGTGGGGTAAGTACTAGTTTGCACCCTGTGAATGAAAAGGGGCATGTGTGTGAAATCCTGAAAGCAGATGCAAATATAGAAGGAAGGGCATGGAAAGAGGGGTACGTGTGGTTTGTTTTTCTTTTTAAATAAAGCAACAACAGTGCTATAGCAATGAATGGCTGCCTCTGGAGCACTGCCCTTCTGAAGTTCTTGGTCAGCAACGTAAGAAATTCTTACCTTCTTTCCCTTCTTGTGCAACAGGAATACTAGGCAAATGCAAGGCTTGTGGCCTTGGTTCATTCCCTTTGGCTTAGGTTTGTTTTGGTTGAAAGCTGATAACCTGCACTCTTCATCCAATGCGTTCTTGGCTAGCTTGCTCTTTAGGGGAGGAGCGTGTACATGCAACTGGCTGCTCTACACTCTGCTTTTGGCTGCTGCAGAGAGGAAAAACAGTCCTGTGGGATGAGGATTAGGCAGGGCAGGATCATGTAAGGAGTGAAAACATAGTGAGAAAGGAAAGCCTGTTTGTAGAGACTTAACCTGGCATAAAGATGGCATGAACGTGGAACTGACAATGATACTGAGAATGTGCTATCTGACTGGTTTGTATGTGTTATGGACACTGTATTGAAATAGGTAAAATAGTTTTCAGTTTTTATACTTCTACACCCATGGATATATCTTATAAAGTGCCTTTTACTTTTATACTATGTATTCAAACAGATCCTGCTTAGCTCCTGGTTTTCCCTGCCACAGGGTGTGGTCTGATGCTGGTTGGATTTGAAGTAACTGTAACTTCATGGCCCATTAAACCACCCAGAGCTATGAAAGCCTTGTTAATGATTAAAGAAACTCGTATAAAAAGACATACTCCTGACTACTGCATGTCCAATTCAAACTGGAGCATGGCTACTTTGCTATGACAAGACACAGGTTTATGAAGATTGGCATGTTCAGATTGCAAGGAAATTGCTGGTGTTAAGTAGAAATCACCTCATGTAGGAAAGTCTAGTTTTAACTGCGTCTTGAAAATGTAAAGAGACTGATTTCAGTCTTATTGAAGTTTTTGCATTTACCAGGTCATTTGGGTTGTTTAAAATTCCTTTTCTGTGAACTAGATTGATTCAGTTGCTTAGTAGGATAGAGATATTTTAGAGGCTGGGTAAATGTAATCTGACTTACATTGCAGAAAACAAAATGGTAACTGAGGAATTTTGTATGGAATTGCAAAGTTCAATCAAAGAATTTTACTTATCCTTCCACATTAATTATATTGTAGGTGCCCTTCATTTAAACACATAAATACAAAGTAAGCAGCTGAGCCTCCATAAACTAGTTTGGCATACAAAAATCCTAAAATTGCAATTGCATAATGTACTCAAAATCGCTGAACTTGATTTAAATCAATTCAATAGGTTTTTCCAAAGGATCTGGAAAGGGAGCAGTGTCTTTCCCTTCCCTCATCAGAGAATGGGTAGATATAAGTCCTTGCTCTAGTTCACAGTACAAGAACTTGTGTTTGTGCTCTTCCTTTGAATTGTGCTAGAACAAAATGCATCACATTTGCACATACTTCTTGAAATGAAGGCACAAGCACATTTAAAGTGGATTGAGTCTTAAGGTCAATAAATGTATTCAGCCAAGCCTCAGTGCTTGTTGTAAAATCTTTACCTTAGCAGAGCCTTACGCGCTACAAGTCAAAAGCCTATGATGGTTGTGTAGTAAGGAAATTTTGTTAAAATTAAAGGGAATAAAATTTATTAGACAAATTGTCTATTTTACCAAGCTTTAATCAACAGGGAAGTTTTCATTCAAATAAATATTGATACAGAGCATTTCAGTGTATCTTTATATTAAACCATCTGATGTTTTTCCATTGCTCTGTCCAGTCTAATTTCAAGAGTCCAGATTTAGCTGTTTCCCTGTAGTATAGCCCACCAATTAAGATGGATAGATAGTTAATGTATGCTCTTCAAACACTGTAAAATTTATGTTTTCTGTCCTTTTTTTCTATCCCTTTATCCCTTTCTATCCTTTTTTCATTAACATTTACTAGTTCATAAGTATTAATGGATATATTTCCAGAACACCTTTCTGTAATGCAAGAGTACTATCTTTTGTGTTTACAGCTATGGCATATAAAAGTAAATATCAGAAGTAGCTACTTATTTTGAGTGCCAATCTGAGACTTTGGTTAGATTATCCAGAGGATTTGACATCTCTGTAATATCTTAATATAAACCAGAGCTCTTGTGGAGTCTTATGACAGAGCTCAGAGGGTTCATCTCTTCTGCAAACTCAAGCAAACCATCTAAACTGTCTAGTTGGTTTTCAAATGGAGCTTGATCAGCGTAGAGAAGGGGCGTCAAGAAGATGATGCCTGTGTCAGCAAGCATGGGATTTAATGATCTAGGGAAGTCTCTTAATATGGCACACAGTGATTACCTGTAAAATTGTGCTTCAAATGATTCTGATTAGTTACAGGGGAACTCTCGACTAAAAGTAGAATTTGAATTCAGGTCCACAAGATACTTTACCGCTCCATTAACCATACGTTATTTGTTATACATAGGTAAGAGGGGAGTGAACAAAGATTTTGCAATCAACCCTAGTTTTGACTTTTCCAGACTTCCAAATAGTTTCAATCTGTATCTATTTGCATGGCATATCAGCAGGCCTGGGACTTCTAGATCCATCGTACAGACCTCTGACACTTCAGCTGATAATTACACAGTGTAGTGGCTGGATACTCACACTCGCAACTCTAGAAGGCTTCAGAGGCATGTTGAGGGATTCAGGAGTCTTGTGTCCCACTTTAGACCCTGCAAGTACAGTTTTCTCTGCCCTGTTTTCTTTACGTTCTTTACTCCTACTTTCTGACCCTGTTTTTATTTCCCCCTCACTTACTATTACACCCTCTCATGTCAGAAAGCTTGCCTGCCCAGCAAATCTGGAGTTTTGATCACCCTGCCTATTTCATTCCCACTTCTGTCTCTGTCACTTAGTTGCTTACCCAGCAAGACCCAGTTTTTCTTGTTAAAGCTCCACACCTGCTCTGTCTGTCCTTCCTTTACCCTTCTCCCACTCTACATCTCCTCACCTTCCCAGCCTTTAGATGATTTGATGCTTGTGTGGTTGGTCCCATTTTTGCATCTGTCTTTGTATAAGCAGTCCTACCCTTGCCCTCTCTTTATCTCCTTGCAGGAGTCAGTCTTTGCTGACTCTCTTGTTCCCATTTTCCAAAGTTTGCTTTTAGATTGGTTACTCTCCTCTTCTGCTGTTCCTGAACTTGGCAGGTAGGACCCAGGGTCAGCGCAAGAAACATGATGCCCTAACTCTTAATTTAGACCCATGGAGTCAGATCTGTCACAGCCTGTCGGAGCTTAGTGCTGTCACTCTAGAGGAAGTTCACAGATCCAGCTGAGACTCTTCCTTTCCCCCAAAGAATCGTGTCTTCATTACATTTGGGAAGTTTTCCCACAGGGATGGCAGAAACACTTCATTTCTAGGAAGGCTGTGCTCTGCAAAATGAGCATAAGACCCTGGAGATGCTTGTGCTATTCAGTGAAAAGGCTATTGGATTTCCCTTCCAGCTCCCCCCCTCCCCCATCGTAAGACTTGGGTCTGGATGGCTGTTGAACAGGAGCCAGCTGGGGGCATTGTTCCAAGGTGTCAGGAACTGCATTCAAAGCCTTGCGTGCCTGAGAGCTGTGCCTCCCTTCCCTTTCTGTCATGTACTCCCAACTCTTTCCAATTCAAGCTCTCAGTTTCATTCTTCTTACGTACAGAAGCCTTATACAGTCTTATTTCTGCATTTGCAGCATTCTTGCATCTGTGATCCTGATCCTCCAAGTCCTGTGCTGGTGCCCTGATGTCTGCATTGGCCATCAGCTGCAGCACTGGCAGGGCTTGGAGCTAGGACCTGTCAGTGTGGGTAAAGCCAGACCTCCCATACTTTTATAGCATCTTAAGCTCTCTCTTGCTCTGTGGTCTCCCAAATGGCATTTCATTTTTAGGGTTAAAGAGCAAAGAAGAGGCTGAAGTGCAGCTTGGGAGCTCCAGGTTAGCTTGCGAGAAGGCAAATGCTTGGTGCTGGGGCTGGCTCCTGTGCGTTTCCTCTCCTGGGCTCTGACGGGTCTCCTGCCCTGGAAGGACACCAAATAAAGTAAAGATGAGAGAAGACAGTGCAGTAGGCAAACTGGTGAGCTGTACTTGGAGTGCTTTGCGATGTGATGACTTTGTATGCATCTTAAGATTTAAAACAGTCCCTCCCTCATTATACCATGTATTAATTCATTTGTTAACTGCAAAGTCTTGTCTAACCTTCTGGATGGTGTGCTGTATACATCTTCTCCACTGTTTTTGCTCCTTAATTTTCTTCTTTCCTCTAAGGGTTATTTTGCTGTAAGAGTAAATGTCAGGCCCCATACTTCTGAAGACATTTTGCTGCTCCACTGCTGACTCTTAGCAAATGCAATAAATCTTTTTAAAGACAAAAGCATACCTATTCAAGAAATTAATTTCACATGACCCAAGATACCTGAGGCCAAAGACATTTCAGAAGAGAATTTTTTTGGGAAGGAGAATTATGGAGTTTAATGTATTAGTCATGCAAGAAGAGAGATCAGAAAGATTGATTAGGCCATTTTATCTGTCCAAGGAGACATCACCTAGGATGGTCTGTAGTCCTTTTTGCAGTTCAGTTTTTGTGGCACAAGCAGGGAAATACTTGACTGCTGGTAAAATATTCTCCAGTCTAACTGCTTCTGCTGTTTTCCATTGCTGAATTAAACTGTAAAACGTAACTTCACTCAAAGATAGCCAAAGCTTATAAAAAAATTGGCCTTACCCTGAGGAACAACTTCGGTGGAAAAGAATTAGTGTTTGTATGAACCGGCCTTGAAAAATTCAATTTTCAGTCTACTTTTTTCTTAAATGGATTACTTAGTTTCTCCTTTTGAGAAGAGGTCAAATAGGATGCGAGTTAACCAAGACACAGGAAAATAAATCTTTTCTTCTCTAATAGGTTATGAGATATGGTAAGGATTTATAGCATAAAAGCAATAATACATAACAGTTTGATCTCTCCCAGGCTTTGCTATAGCATGAGAATTGCAGTTTTCTGCTTTCCTCTCAACTGCTGCTGTTCTCTGCTCTAAGAACAGGGTGTGGGCAGCACCTCCCTTGCTGGACTTCAAAGTTTGGTATAGTAATATGGACTGTAATTACTGCTGGTTTTGGTTAATGCTCTGGGCTTTGGGATAGAGTTTGACTCTGCTTCATGGTCTTGGTTATCATCCCAGCTGTTAGAGTGTTCGTATAATTGTGTTTGTGTGACCTTCTCAGGCACTAGAGCTGAACCTGGTAGAGCCACTGAAGCAAATCTGTCCCTTTCCCTGTTAATCGCTGATGAGAACAATAGTCGACCTGGTCAGCAGGAATATTTTTTTTTTAAGGAACCAAGTTACAATCTGAAGTTAGCTAGCTTAAAAAAGGAAAAAAAAAAAAGAGGGAGAGAAGGAAAGAAAATAAAAAGATAACTTCACAGGAGAAATAACTGAGGGTGATAAGAACTATGGTCCTACCTGCTCCTGCTGGTAATGATACATAATGAGGCTTAATTGCAAGCTGAGGTTAGTACTGTTACATTAAACGTATTATAATAGCATAAGCTTATGTAAATGCATTAATAGATACACTGGGAAGAAAAAAAGACCCACAGAGAATTGCTGATGCCTTGTGTTTGTTTTGGTGCCTTGCTATGTCTAATATTTGCTTTTCTGTTTTCCCTCCTTCTATCATCTTGTCAGCCAAGTATTTCAGGTGTTCCATGGATTGAGCTATCTTTAGCTTTTCAACTTTGCTGCTCCTTAAACTCGTGTCTCTCGTTTAGTAGAATCAAGCTTTTCAGCATATCTGTGATGAGTCTTACTTTTTTTCCCCCCCCTATTAATCTGGAGTTTTAAATAGCTATTTTGTTGCTTCTAGTTATTTTATTTTTAAGCACCAGTAGTGATATTTAATTTGGTCTATAAGGTGTTTTTGTCCTGTGATTGTAATTTTTTATTTATTTATTTATTACTTGGTATTTGAATTCATAGTTTTGGTACTACTGTCATGTAGGGATGCTACAATGACTCAGGCATATTCATCACAGAGTAGAGCATGCTCAACTATAATACATCTGTCACAGTATAGCTAGTATTTATGTACGCTGTCCTATAACTGCTGCATGTCAGTGGAAGGAGAATGGAAAAAAAGCATCACGTTTTAATAAAAATACTTCTGTAAACAATGAATATAGTCTTAAATTAGAAATTGGCAAGATTATTTGTTGACATAGTTGTTTACTTTTTGCAAAGACCTTTTTGCTTTCTGAATTTTTTCCCACATTGAGTTCCCATGTACTGGCCTCGTGACGTAGCGCACTTGACATGTCTCTTACTTTATCGTGACCAGTGTAGTTCTTACTCTTTGTGTTGTTTGTAATCAAGTTTAAACTAAGTAGCTGGTTACCATGAGTTCCCTAGGAATTCACTCGAATGTTATGAATGGCTCATGTTCTAGTTTAAGTGCCCAACCTGTTCAATATTTCCCCCATCTCAAGAAAAAGGGAAAAGGGGACTTTGCAGCTCTACTATTTTGACCTATTTACGGAGCATCTCACTAGATGTTAAAAATAGTAATCTGTGGTTAAAAATAATTAACAGAAGACAACTCTGACCTTCGTATAAGTGACATTGGAAGATCAGAAGAATCTGATGGAAAATCATGATGTACTGCTTCCTATATCCTTTCAGGGTGTTTTGGTGTTTCTGAGGTGGCAGATGATCTAAATGACAACTAGGGCTTTTCCCAGCACTCCTCTGAGCAGCCAGAACTTGTCTGCTACATTCCCTTGGTGGCTGGTAAAGGTCATATGTATGCTTTTACAATACGCGTTACTTCCCTGGTGACAGCCAGCATGCATTACTGTGAAACTGAGAGGATCTTTCATCCTGGTTTTAATGTCGTCACTAGGAGGTCTGAATCAGTGTCACTGAGGAGGATGTGAAATAGAGGTGGCTTATCTCGTACTCTCAAATATCTTTGGCACTCATTTATTGGAAAAGAGTTAGGTCTAATAATGTATCTTCAATAATTATTGATTTAAAGAACATGTAAAGTCACTGCTGCAGGTAACTATGATGACATAAGAGAAAACCATATGTTTCTAGTTAAACTAGAGAACCATTAAAGAAGTTTTAATGTATAACTTTGCATATAATTTCATGTTCAAGAACAATATACGAAGAATAAATAAATAGCTGTGATAAAATGATAAATAATAACTGTGTTTAAAAAAAAAAAAGTTGAGGCTTTGTCTTACTGAGAATTTGTGACTCCCTTTAATTCTCTATAACTTGGCTCAATTTGATACAGCTCCCCATAGTAATAAAAGGACAGTTAAGAATGTTCTACTGTAGAATATATTGGAGGAGGATTGCTGCCTTGCAGCTGTGTGTGGCTTCAGTAGAACAAACTGTAAATGTTGATGGCCGGTCTTTCTACTGTCAGTAGCATTGGATGACTCTTAAAAAATCTGGTCCGGATTTTGTTTATATCTTCTTCTATTTCCTGGGAACGCTTTCTGGCAAACAGCAGGAATGACTTCTGCACAGTCATATTGGCTGGCCTGGATGACGCTTCTTTACAAGTAATCCTAGATGCACACAAGGAAGTGTGAGTCACCCTCTTAAACCTGATCCAGGTAGAGGGGCTCAAAGTCGGCCAACGGGCGTGTGAAGGCTGCTGCTGTGAGGAGGAGGAGGAGGTCACTGCGTGTGGGCTCCTTCCCAAGTGGTGCCGGTGTCAAGCTGGAACACGCAAAGCCGATGCTCGTAGTGACTGGTCTTGCCATGTGAGGCTAGCATCTGGTCTCCAGCTCAAAGATCATTCAGAAGCTGCTACTGCCCCGTAAGAGATGAATCAACAGAAAATGTGTTTTCTGCTGTGGATAACCAGTGAAAATTCTTCTTTGTCTCTTCCCTCCCCTGCTCAAGTTAGCACAAAGGCTGGCACCAAAATGTTTGTTGGAGTAAATGTAATGTGGTGGATTGGATCTGGTTCTGACCCTTGTGCATGAGCCCTGTGGTGGATAACAAATGCGTCACCAAGCAAAGTTTATAGGATCACAAGCAGGCCTAGACCCAGCTGTCTCTAGCTTTTATTTCTCTCCTTTCTGTTGCTCTGCCTTCCTTTCCTCTTTCCTTTATGCTATCCCCTATTGAAGTGAATCATCTCCTTTCCTGCTGTCAGTGCCAGTTTAAAGCATTGGGGAACCAACGTGGCCTCTTTCTAAGTTAAGTCTGTTAATTATGGTCTTTTGCCTGTCTTATCAAGCCCTTGTCTCTACCACAGCAACTCTGTGTGCAGCTCTGCTGGCAAAGCCCTCTCGGGCAGGCTGAGGGAAAAAGGTTTCTGCCAGTGTTTTTTTTTTCTGTCACAGCAAACATAAGCAAAGCTGAGAAAAACTACCTTCTGTTAACTGATAAAAGTGTTTAGCAAGGGGGATGTGAATGCTTTACACCCTGAACTAGCACAGTTCTCCTGGTACGTGGTGTGTCCCTGCCTGTCCTTTATACTATCTTTGTAGTAAAAACTGGACCCTATTTTGTCTCAGAGAAAGGACCCATTATCTGCCTTGTATTTGTACAGTGCTTAGTACAATGTAGGCTGCTCCTTAAGTACTTACCAATGCAACCGTGACTAGCCATTTGCCCTTGCTTAAAGGGCTCGCTATGGTTTGTCACTGTCAGCGTTTCATAAGGCAAATACTTAGATTTCTTGATCCGTTATGCCCAGTGATGGACTGCTTATCCCTTATGGAATGCTGGTGGAGGATGAACTACTTTGTACTTGTGTAGTCTTTCAGTATGTAGAAAGTGAGTAAAACATTGTTGGTTCTGAAAAGGAGAAATTTAGATTAGCTTAGCAGGACTCTACAGACTCCATGTCTGCAATATATCTATGGGTACAGATTTTTTTTTTTTTTTTTTTTTTTTTTAAGGAACCAGTTTNNNNTTTTTTTTTTTTTTCAGAAGGACAGATTGCTTTCTGGAGGTTAGGAGAGAGCAGTATGGGTGTGGGCAGGGATGGTGGAGGAAGCAATCTGCAGAGCCCCATGCCTCACCCTGTAAGGTGGGAGAGGACTGCTGCCCTCCCCCGAAGCTGCAAACTCTCACTGCAGCACGCCAGTCTGCCCCAGCACAGAGCTGGTCCCAGGGCTGCTTGCTCCACCCTGGTGTGGCTTGGGGCAGTGCTGTCTCCATGGGCCCGTCAGGTGCCCTGTGGTGGGAGTTGGGGTGATGGGTCAGAGCCAGGGCTCGGAGCGCTCCTGGCCCTGCTGGAACTTGGTTTGAATTAGGCTCCCTGACTAGAAGCACGGGGTCTGGCCTTAGTGGTCATGTATTGTGGCTCCCAGATTGCCACCGCACTGCCACACCAGCCTCCCCTAGTGGGCTCAGTGGTGGGTCCTACCTGCAAAGAGATGGTGCTCTACACCTGTTTTCTCACAAGGAGATGGTGGTGATGGCAGTAGCCTGGTCTGGCTCTGAGCTGGCCCGTGCCTGGCACAGGAGGGCATGCATAGCTGTTCTACCAGCATTGCCCCAGAGCTTATCCTTGTCTTTTCTTGGGAAATGGATGTATGGGACCATCCCTTGGACTGCCGTTTTATAAAATTATTTTCCAGCTCCTTTCTGAGCTTAATAAACTTTGAGCCATACAGCTGTCAGAAGCTGGGATACATAGCTGTTCTGTCTGGAAAAGGAAAGTAAAAGACTTCCTGAAGCACAGCGGGTTGCTGTCTAACTGTATCCCAGGAAAGCCAGGCAGCATCCAGCTGCACTGTGCACTGGAGGACGGAGCAGTGATGTTCCTGATTGCAGACCATGTGGCTCAGATAGCAGATCCTGCGTGGAAATGTGTATCCAGGTGTGAGGAAGATGCATGGGTGGGAGGAGGCGGTGTGAGCAGAGGAGGGAGCGGTGCATTGCACAGTCTCTGCTGCCATTGCGACAGCAGTGCTGTGGGCTGGCTCTGTGCCCTGATGGGCCCTGGGGCTGCCTGGGTGGCCCCTGCCACCGGCTGCCTGCATGTCCCTCCTGTGGGTGTGGGAAGCTGGAGGAGCAGGTTTCCAGCCTTCCTGACAGGTGTGCTGCAGTGGAGGTGGTGATGGGCTTGGCAGCGGGGTGGGTGCTGCAGCCCTCTCTTGGCCAACGCCAGTCACCCTGCACTTGTAGAAGAGCTTCCTGTGATCTGACTTTCTTCCTATAGAGTGTTTTGCTAGACTTCATTAAACACACAGGCTTTGCATCTTGATGGGTCTCTGTTTTGAGGACAGTGGATACTTTAATAAACCAGCAAGGAGTAGCTTAGACTGCAGAAATAATTTAATACTCTTCTGCTGACTCTTTAAACTGACAGCAGGACGTGGTGCTCTGATGGCCAGTTAAATGGAAAAAACATTCTCCTGAGAAAGCAAATCTGAATTATTTCCACCATCACAGCAGGGTGCATCGCATAGGGCTGGAATGTACCATGACCTGTCGAAATGAATGACTGAAAGCAGGAAGGAATTTATTCAGCTTGTTTTCATGTATATGAAGTGAGGGCATGGGAAACAAAGAAAGAGGGCTGTAAGCTCTCAGTACCTTGTTGCACTGTATTAAATGAGGCATCTTTCTGCTTGCTCAGCAGATCCAAATCCCCCCCTTTTTTTTTTAACTTCTGTACATAAGGCAACAAATTTATTGAGGGTATATAGCTATAGCATTCTCAGTTTTGTTGTTATCAATCCGTTATACATGTGTGCATTGTTTTAATTATGTAATTAATTATATAATTATAAAGGCCTTACTTCTGTAAGGTCTTTGAGACTGTCTCCCACAATGTCCTTGTCACTAAATTGTAGAGATATAGGTTTGATGAATGGACTGTTAGATGGATAAGGAATTGGCTGGATGGCCGCATCCAAAGAGTTGCACTCAGCTGCTAAATGTCCAAATGGAGATCAGTAACAAGTGGTGTCCCTCAGTGGTCCATATTGCAAACCTGTAGAGTTCAATATCTTCATCAGTGACGTGTGGCTGGTTTGAGTGCACCCTCAGCAAGTTTGCAGATGACACCACTCTGAGCAGTGCAGTTGATTCGCAAGAGGGAAGGGATACCATCCAGAAGTACCTTGATAGGCTTGAGGAATGGGCCCATGTGACCTCATGAAGTTCAGCAAGGCCAAGTACAAGGTCCTGCACCTGCATCAGGGCAATCCCCGATATCAGTACAGGCTGGGGGATGAATGGATTGAGAGCAATCCTGCAGAGAAGGACTTGGGGATACTGGTGGGTGAAAAATCAGGCGGCAATGTGCGCTTGTAGCTCAGAAAGCCACCCGTATCCTGAGCTGCATCAAAAAAAGCGTGGCCAGCAGGTTGAGGGAGGTGATTCTCCCCCTCTATTCCACTCTGGTGAGACCCCACACTTCAAGGGCTAACATGTATTTGCTTTCACAGTGAGCATTTGATTCGTGCTGCATCCGGTGAGACCTCAGTTAGCTCGTTCTGTCTGCACTTCTGGACACATGAACAATTTCCTCATGCCCTTGCCAACCTACTTTTAGTATCTTCTGTGTGGTGATGCAAACCAAACTTAAACCAAATTTTGTTGGCATCTGTGGTAATTGCACCGTGGATCATCTCCTACTGTTATACACCATAAACTGTACCAGGGGCTTCCTTACATCTGCTCCTAGGTATTCCATGCTTTAAAGGTTTGGTTAAGTTGCTATGCAGTAGGGAAGCATCTGAATCATCTGTGAAAAGTGCACTTGTTAGCCTGAAAGCCTTGTCCCTTACTGTACTAGAAAGGGATTCAAATTCAAAACAATTCCCTAGTTGAGCTCAGGAAGTGGCAATACATAATGGTAGGATGTTATCAAACACTGATATTTAATGAATACTCCTATTTGGTATTGGTCTGACAGCTACATAGCTTTCTACACCCTTTAACTAAGAATGTGTCAACGTGTAGATATGCATTTTAAGCATGACTTGTAAAAGTAATCGGAGAATAAATTTGTCAGAAAAATTCATTGCAAAACTAATTTAGTATCAGGCACTGGGGCTAGCATCTGTGTGTTTTAAGTGACCTTAATTACATGGTCATTCTCACCACTGTTTGGCTGGTTGATACTATGAGTTAGTTAGGTATGTTTCTGTACTGGAGATTAAAATATGGCTCCGCAGCTATTCAACTCTGATTTCTTGTGAATAGTTTTAGTAGTATCAAATTTAATTAAAGTGGACATTTAAGAAAAGACCCTTATGAATTTTGAGGAAACCCAGGTATTTGCCAGAAAATGGGGTTCAGTGGCCAGTTCAGCGCTCTTTCTGATTTGTTAGCCAACATTTGCAGTCAGGGCAGGAGGAGGTTCGTGAAGGTTGAGGAGGTCTATGTCATGTAAGATGGGCCTTTGACAGCCTTCTTTCTGAAGAGCAATGATATAAAGCCAAGGCGGTAGAAAACGGCAGTATTAGAGTTTTAGGTACTTTTTAGAAAATATTTTTTTTTCTCAAATTGGCACTTCAAAGGGACACTGAAAGCAGTAGCTTAATTGATCTCCTGGCAGCCAGCAGATGAATATTACAAAGCAAATTCACTTAGTTGTTGGCTGTCTGTGTCTTCTCCCCCTACCCTGTAACATTTTCCCATGTTAACTTTCTTAGGGTCCAAGAATAAATAAGATTAAAAGGGAGTGTGGAAAAGGTTAACATGATTCTGCTGTCATCTACCACTATTCTTGTACAGGGTCCTTCCACCCTCAAAGAAAATGAATATTAAAAATGTATGATTTAGAGTAGTTTTGAGTTTCACATTTTGCTGCTTTTTCCAAGGTAGACAAAATGATTAATTCGTTTCAATATATATTACACCTTTTGATCTGCTAGTCTGTATAGAAGAATGGCAGCTTCCTACACAGGGCTCAGTTCCAGGTCCTTTTCTGTTTTGTCTTTTTTTACATCTGAGAGAATTTGTCCCAATAGCTTCTTTCTGAAAAGCCCCAGTTTCTTCCTCCTTTAGATGCAGCCAGACCAAAGCATTCTTTCTCAAATGACTCCTCAAACTCGCCAAGGTTTTTTTCTTTTTCACCTTTCAGTGCTAACACATCTACCCTAAAGTGAGCCAGGATGTGTTGGTTTCTCAGTACTAGGCTACTGATGCACAGAACCATGGAGATGGGGAGAAAAAAACACACAGAAGAAGGGAAAGGTGCCTTCCTGATCACGGTCACAGTCCCCTAGCTCTTATTTACTGCATTCGGAACCAAATAAGAATGAATTGAAAGATAAAATGGAAAAACTACTTTTTTTTTCAGAGAGTTTCTGCTTAAACGCTATTTTTATTACTGCTTTTGTTTCTTCTGCAGAGTGGGAAGCCCCCAGTTAAGGACATGTTCACAGATCTGAAAGATGGAAGGAAGCTTTTGGACCTTTTGGAGGGTCTGACGGGGAAACCTCTGGTAAGAGAAATGTGTATGAGTCGTATTTCCATTTATTAAAAAAAACAAAACCAAACTAGCGAATAAGCAAAACACACAAAATCCCATCTGTGGAATGTGATTTTTTTTTTTTAATTTTTATTTAAAAACTTGTTTTGCTTGTAGTGTGTACTTGCTATCTACACTTCCAGTGAAATTCCCATGAACACCACTCATGGGATATGGGGTCAGGCTGAAGTTAGCTGTGTAACCCTCTCTTGAGACTTAACATATTGTTTAGCAAACCATGTAAAAGCAGTGGTGTTTTTCACCACTTCATAGAGATAATTCACCATTAATAGAGATTTTTTTACTGGTCTGCTTCTGAATGATTTGGAAGAGCAGCCTTTAGCTGGATACTGTGGGCTTTTTCTAATAAGCTCATGAAGGATCCTTTAAAGAAAAATGAAAGGAAAAAAGACAACAGCTAGTAGGCAATGCAAAAATCTGCATCCCTGTTGAAAAAATCCTTTGTGATTTACAGATAGGAAAGGGCTGAAAACTACTCAAGTTTTGTTTGGGAAAGTGTGCGTGTGGTTGAGAACTCTTCCCCTGCTAACATTGATGGTCTCTTCAGAAAGATACATGAGGTGTGGTGAAACCTGTGCCATCACTTGGGATTAAATTCTTGATTTCACTATTTAGCTCAAATTTGGTTATTGACCTTATGGGGAACCTTCAGGCATTTAAAATTTCACCTTGCAGGCTTGTTTTTTTAAACATGCATTTCACTAGTACTTCTAATGATTTCTGGTCTAATTCAAAGTATACTGAAGACAACAGGAATGTTTTGGTTTCTTATTCTGTGGGTTACAGAGTTCTAAATTCAGCTCTGTGCTCTTGTAGTGCAATCATGATCTGCCGCAGGAGTTAAATTGCAGTGATTAAAAGTAAAAGAATAGGCAGGTATTGTCAAAAGTTGCAGCGGTTTGGGT